>QJNV01000339.1:0-54691 GCA_004155935.1 Monosporascus sp. GIB2 | reverse complement strand
GCGGCAGGGGACGGGAGGTCAGACGTGGGCTCGTCCGAGCTGGGGGGGCAAAGGGAAACTGTTTCCTGCGTAGCGCTGGGGCTGTCGCAACCGATATTCTCTAGGCGTAAGCCAGCAAATCCAGCCTAGGCGGGTTACTTAATGTTAAAAGCAGGTCTACAGAGCTCGGAGGAAGCATGCAGTCGGGACCAATGATGTTGATGCGGTCGTCGTTTAAGTTGCGACACGTTTCTTTGAATTAGCACGACCATGAGAAAAGAAGGTCAGGGTAAGCTTTAGAAAAAGGTGGCGGGGAGGCGGATGGGGGGAGGGAGACTGGCTTCTTGGCGCGTTCTTGCCCACAGTTCCCAGTACCTATTTAGGTTACCGGCTAGGTACATACCACGCGACAGAGGACGTAGTACCTGAATTCAAGTATGTAGGTAAGCCCTAGCCGCATACTAATAAGTGCCTAATACCTTAGCCAACGCACGTCTAAGTTGAAGGGCTGTTAAATCCCAGATAAGATGGATACTCCCGCCGAAGATGAGGAACTCATAAGATTCCACCAGAATAAGCAGCCGCATGGAAGACGAACTGCTACACGATACCCGGGCATGATCAGGGTCGCGTGTTGCTTGCTATTACACTGGCTGACAGGTTGTCGCGTCAAGCCGAGCCCGCTAAGAGGAGGTAGACGCCATACGGAGAGCGGACGATAATTGGCTGTAATTCGGGAAATAGTCGAGGAGTTCCATGGTGCAATTAACCCCTGGGAGTGCATAATCTCCACCCCCCGAGCTATTTTAGGGGATTCCATGCCATATTTGGCAAGGTAGGGGGCCCAGCAGGAAGGAAGCTGCGTGCCGTATGCGCGATACGACCAACGGCGGTGACGTTGGTGCTGCTGACTGTGGCCCTCACTTTTCGACGCCGTGATCATTCCTTGACTCGTTCGGCTCAGATGCTGGCGCGTCAACCCCCTGCGTCGCTGGCTGTGGAATTCTTGCACGATGCTGGGGGGTATGCTCAGGCAGGAACGCGCGAACGCCTGTGCAGAGCTATGGTCACCTGCTAAATATAACGGACCAACACTTGTTGGTGACATTGCATGCCATTGGGTTTAAGCACCGTGAACTATATCACCCGCTGTTGCTGCAACCCATCGAGCGAGGTTTATCTTCCGCGGAATCAATAAGCCATGCTCAACCGGCCATAACTGTTGGTTATTTCTGCTCGATAGCATTTAACGCACTGGCACGCGTATTGTTTGTACCGTAGTTCCCGGCCATGGGCGTTTCGACGGGGCAAGCTTCTCATGAGCGGAACCAACGCCATGGCTGAAATGCAAAATGTATTAAGTCGGACATGTGACCATTACATTCCAATCACCATCGCTACCTCCTTTCATGCCGCTCCATATTATCCTCGTCGTCTCCGTCGTATGCTGCAAGCATACCCTGGCTTTCGACTGCGTCATGACGCTCCTCAATCCCAACATTCCCGCGGTCCTTGAAGCCTTCGATGACTTCGGCAAGCTTCTCACCCTCGAACTTGCCTCGCTCGACATTAATGAAGTAGATAATAGGCGCTGGTAGGCCGACCAGGGCCGCTAAGAACCAAAAGGCCGGTCGGATTTCGCCGGAGGCGTCTATGATCGCACCAACAATGGTGGGCCCGAAAACGCTGGACCCCTTGTCCGTGATGGCATATAGCGCGTAGAACGCGGCCTCGGAACCGGGAGGGATGAGCTCGCCGTACAGCGATCGGCAGTACGAGCCCAAACCACCGAGGACAAACCCGTACACCGCAGCCAAGGGGTACATCTCCCACGGTTGCTGCAGACCGATAACCTCCCACCGCTGTACAAAGGGCAGGTACCCGAGAAGACCATACATGGGAATGATCTCGAAAACGGCAATGATGCCCAAAATGGTCTGATGGGGCTTCAGCTTGAAATGTCTCGAAATGAAGGACCAGCTGAAAGCGCCCATGACGCCAGTCGTCGTGGATATGACGTTGATCATCCCCAGAGCCCACGGCTTCATACCCAACTGGGTCTTGGCGAAGAGGATAGCGGTCGAGGAGGTCGTCGCGACGGCATCTGATATTAGGAACCAGCTAGCGAGAAAGAGGCAAATGTCCACCAAGCGACCTGCTAGTTTAATGGTCCGGAATAGATTCTTCCAGGAGTAGGTGATGTAGGATATCCACGCTCGTGCTCCTTGCCCACCCTCGTGTGAAAGAGGCGGTCCAGGTCTCGGCCTCAGCCATAGGGCTGCGGGTATCGTGAATACCGTCCACCATGCCCCGATGAAGAAGAGCACGACGCGCTGTGACCACGTCGAACTACCCATCGCTACCAGCATCATGATAGATACGCACTGGACGAAGAGCGCAGCCCCGTATCCGACTCCTATGCCCTTGGCCGAGATTTGGGTCGACAGCTGAAGCTCAATGGAGGTCAGCTCTTCGTGGGTGGGCAAACGCCGCAAGCGCAGCGATTCCGCATCTTCGTCAGCGGGCGGCAACAGGGTCGTGTCCGAGCCGCTCCGTTGGGGCTTTGGCCGTGTCGACGGCTCTTCGAGCGACTCGGAACCCCCGCCGTTCCCTTGGATCTCGCTCGCCGCCACAGTACCCGCCGTCGACGCCTTGACTTCCGGGTGATGGCGCACGAGCAGGGGGAGGAAAGAGTTCAGCAACACGAACGAGGCGCCGAATGCGGTGTTGGACACGATCGTCAACAGCCCGCCAAGGATATATATATCTTTGAAGACAATTATGAAGGCCATCACGCAGAAGCTTCCCGTCCAGGCGAAGGTCAAGAGCAGGCGCTTTCGGTAGTTGCCGTGGTCGGCTGCACAGCTTATACTAACCACCAGCAGGGCTTGGAGCAGAACACTGATACTGAAGGTATACATGGCAAAGCTGGCCGTGTTGATCTCAATGCCTAGCACCGTGACAACGCATTGTCCTTCGTCATGAGAGCCTTTCTTTTTCCTGGTACTGTCGCCGCAGGGTGTCGTACGATCGGATAGGAGGACGCCATTCTCCCTCGCCAAGCTTTCTAGTAAGATCGGAATGAAGGAGGCTGTCCGCAATGTGTGAGTCGGGCACGCAGATGGATGTTCTGATAGACGATATCATGTCGGTTCGGATGAGGGGAACTCGAGCATGGTGTCTGAGTTTCCGACGGAGGATCACTTACAGATAGCTACGATTCATTAGCATGCACCGTTCAACTAGCGTCTACTAATGGATGGAGAGGCACGACGAGAAAACGTACCACATATGACATATGTTTCCGCAGCGAAGGCGTACATATACCACCCGGCCAGCTCTTTACTGCTTGTCGGTCTGACATCTTCACCCGGGTAGCGCCTCACGGGGCCGCTGCTGTCGATGCTGCCCCTCGGACTCATTATGCGTGATTCGGACGACGTGGATCTTTCATCGTCAGCTTCGAAGGATGACGAGTGCGAGACGATGGAATGTTTGGAGGCGGTGGATTGAACGGAGAGTAAGCGCTGGTTGTGTGGCGGGCGCCTGTGCTGGTCCTCGTTCCGGGGCACCATTATTACGCGTAAGTGGAATTGGTACTTCGAGGACAAGAGTGGTATGTACCCCAGATGTAGGTAGCTACCTCCTCTGAAGGATTGGAGGACGGACTTCGGCGTCGTGCCGCCCACCGAGATGACGCTCCCCTCCCTGCTGGGAAGTTATTAGGCCCCTATGTACAAATAGAAACCCCAAGCGCTAAGGTCTTGACCCAGAAACCTCGCGGGTGCTAAAATTTATGGGATGCGCTGCTTGTAGTGCTTTTAGCGTAGATACCCAAGGGACCAAGGGCCCAAGCACCAAGCTCTCTTTCAACTTTTCTCGGATCCGCGATCCTTCCTTGCAATGCCGGGACGATCGGGCTCCCGTAACCTCGTTCGAAGGTTCTGTTGGATGCTTTCGACCTTCAATGGCCACCGCTTTTTATTTCCTCAGTGACCGACCAACAACCCATCTTTTCGGCTGTTTCCCTAATAAGATCTGCCAAGCTGGGGTCCGTGGTGCAGCACGTTTACCGTATGATTTCGTGGGCTTGTGTTCCGCATAAAAGACTTTCGAGATCATCTGGAAAAGAGGGTTCAAAGGGAAGTTGGAGGATTTGAACATCAAAAAGGAATCATTTCACGAATGCATCTCGGGGGCGGGCATTGCCTTGATATTGTCCGTTATTGATTCTGCCAACCACTTTTGAGCCCCACCTCCGCCCTCGCCTACCTCACTAGAGCTATGCTGTGTAGGTCTTCTCCCCCCATGACCCTAGGATGAAACGGGTTGGTTTATAAGGGTCCTCGTGGTGGTGGTGATGTTTGGCTTGTTGTGATACTGCGGGGGAAACGAGGCTGAGCCGCCATCACCTTCACACTCTCCCTTCACCCTTGCTCTCACTTATCATCTACAAACCGCCGTAGGCACGGATCACTTGACCGTTTCCTTACATTTTGCCTGTCTGGCTAGTTTCTGCCCTCGAAGAACGACGGTGGAGGAAACAGCTACGACTTCTAGTGAAGACTTATTCGCAGTTGGTTTTCCAGACGTATACCATGGCCTGAGTGGAAATGTTACCACCAAGCTGCTTGGTCCATTCTTGATTCCCGGAGACAACCGCAACGCAGATGCAAGTGCGTCATAGCCTCATAATCGCTGGAGCCAAGAAACAGTAAACTATTGATGGCGTACATCTGGCATCTGCCCCGCCCCGCAGTCCCCTGTAACCCCCCTCTTCCTCTCCTTGGATTCAGGCCCACCGGCCCTGGGTGAATCATGTCGAGGCCGGCGGAACTCGCTCTTGGTAGGACTAGCGTATGCACTAGGCGCCATCAGAGCCCTCAAGGACGGTATTGACTTCCCACTGTTCACCGGTTCGAGGCAGCATCGGCCGCGACTATTGCTTGATATCGAAAGATCTTCCTGCTCCAGTGGGCCGTTCGGATGAGGTGTTATCCGCATGCGACTAAGATGGGCGACTCGATGATAGCCAGACCCAGGCTCGTAATAAGATACTAATAAGTAATGCGTTACTTTTGGTAGACGCGACAGGATGTCAGGAACGATTCCGGTGAGGGGAGCCCGTCTATTTGGCGCTTCCTCGTCCTCCTCTGCCAATGGCCAGCACCAACTCATAATTGCAGCAGATCAGCACGCCCCCCCTCTGGACAAGCTTGTCTAAAGGCTTCCATGTTCTCAGCCCGAGTGTCAATACTAGGTAACAGTCGACTCCTTTCCCGGAAACCATTATGTTGCTATTCCTCGCTTCGCCGGGCCTCAACATGGGCCACAATGTGACAAGCAGCCCTGATGACTATGGGAGATTCACGGACACTCTGGGCCATTCTTGAGTGCGCCTTGGAAAACCAGAGCGCCCCGTTATACCACCTACCCTGCCGAGCTTTTGTGGCCCCTTGGACATATGATTCCTATCGAAGTAAGAGCCGCCAATTACAATAGAGGTCATCCTCTTCCACAGGTTGCGGCGACTCACGGCAGGATCTCTTGCGATGGCCGAAGGCTCCCTTGAAGCGCCGCAGGGCTCTGCCAGGTTCTCTAGAAAGGTCATGGCTGATCTGCCCCCTTTCAATGAATATGAGCACGAGGAGTGTCGTCAATTCGTACACTACCGCCACGGAACTTCGCATCATCACCACACCACCCACGGAAGGCTAAGCATTGATGAAAGCCTACCAAGGTTTGGGTTTCGAGGGGTTCTTCAGAGTTGGAGCCGACACTTTAGCTGGTTCTTTCAGCCCGCTGCCCGGCATCCTGACTACCTGGCTGGAATATGTCCTCATCAAACATTAGGGGGAAGTTGTGAGGGAGAACAACGGACTGCGCTGCGGCTTGTACAGGATGTGTGTCCTTGCTATGACTCCACCGTCAAACACACACAGGAGACGTTGGATTCCGGATAGATGATGAGCGTAGTACTGGACGCGATTCTACTCTTTCGGCAATGGGAAGAATGGCAAACAAAAACCAGCCGGCTGTGTAATCCGGACACGTCGAAGTAAGCCCGACTCCAGCTCCGAGAAGGCAGATAGAAACCCCCGAGAACAAATGCAGTTCATTCGTGCGGATATGAGTCTTTATCCTTGCGAGTAGGATGTCGCATTCTGGTCAAATGCTTTCTTCCCGCCGTCAAGACAGGGTCGTGTCATCTCTCCAGTTCAAGGTTCCAGAACCTTGGACCTTGAACTGGGACTGGTGGAAATGGGAAAATATAGGCTTTTTGGATCTCGTTTGACCTGGTTGCTCATTTAGCCGGAGGCGAGGAAGGAAAAATCGGGCTATTGACTGGATACCCTATTCTACTCATTGCCCCTGAGACCCTTACCATATGTGTGAGAGTGAGGCAGATGATCGTCGCTGACTTCGATCAACGAGCAAAGCGAAGTCCACTCCACGGTGGCTTAAAACCAGTTCAGGGGTAACACGGAGGGCTCACCCCGAACCCAGGCGTCCTATGACAATAGCGTAGCCTCTATGCCTCACCAAGTCCCGGTTTTAGCCTAATTTGCATCCTCCACGATCTGACCTGTACCCCATAGCGGAACGTTGCTCGGATCGATCCCGTTTATGGGGAAATAAATAAGGGGAACTCTATTTCCTCCCCAACTAACTTAACAGGGGACCTCCCTGCAACTGGGTCCAGATCTTGGAGAGACATCGCAAAGACGTGGGACAACTACGGAAAGGGAGTTCTGGAGCTTGCTTTCCTATCGCTGGAAATCGACACCCCTAGCAGCGGGATCATTTTTGCCGCTGCGCATTCCCGGGGGGCCGTATTCCTCATACCACGAAGCAGGAATGTCGTCTGTTTCCGTTGTCCCGCCGCCCGTCCGGGCCAAGGCTGGTGGTATAAAAAAACAAGCCCATCCCCCTATGAGATGGTGTAAGAACTCACCCACGGCCTCGAGCACGCAATCATCTCCTTGAGCACCTGGACATTACGTCGTATCTTCCGCGATTAGCTAGCTCACGATGAAGTCGGCTCTCCTCCTCCTCCTGGCGCCTTTGACGCCCTGGGCCGCCCCCGTCGAAGAAAGGCAGGCGTCCGTCAGCATCGACAGGCTGATCAAGGCCAAGGGCAAGTCGTACTTCGGCACCTGCACGGACCAGAACCTGCTCGGCGGTAGGTCCGCCGCCATCATCCAACAAAACTTCGGCCAGGTCACGCCCGAGAACAGCATGAAGTGGGATGTAAGTCAAAGCCTAGCTAGGCGGTTCGCGGTTTCTCCCCCGCCCTCTTCCCCCTTTTGCGTTGTGAGGGACCGTCCCTCGATGGCATCCGTCAGCCGGGGTCCATGTGCTCCGGGTCGTGTCTCTGGATTTCTTCCCAATCGCTTGCTCAGGTGGGGATTTGGCTAACTTGGACATTCTGTCCGTAGGCACTCGAGCCGCAGCGCGGCCAATTCAGATGGGGGCAGGCTGACTACCTCGTCGACTGGGCCGTTCGGAACAACAAGACCATCCGCGGCCACACCCTCCTCTGGCACTCGCAGCTGCCCGGCTGGGTTAGCAACATCAGGGACCGGGCGACCCTGACCTCGGTCATCCAGACCCACGCCGACACCGTCGTGAGGCGGTACAAGGGCAAGATCATGCACTGGGTTCGTCAACCCCCTGGGACAAAAGGGTCCCCCTCCGCCCTTCCCCTCCCCTTCCTCCTAACCTAATCGAAAGCGGGCCCGCACTAACCCGTGAGCGAACGCGGTAACAGGACGTCGTCAACGAGATCTTCGACGAGAACGGCAGCCTGCGGCGCTCCGTCTTCTCGGAGGTGCTGGGCGAGGACTTCGTGCGCATCGCCTTCGAGGCGGCGCGCAACGCCGACCCGGACGCCGTGCTCTACATCAACGACTACAACCTCGACCAGCCCAACTACGCCAAGACGCAGGGCATGATCCGCAACGTGCAGAAGTGGATCCAGGCTGGCGTGCCAATCGACGGCATCGGCTCGCAGGCCCACCTGTCGCAGGGCCTCGCGTCCCAGGCGGCCGCCACCATCCGCGCCCTCGCCGCCACCCCGGGCGTCAAGGAGGTCGCCTTCACCGAGGTCGACATCGTCGGCGCCTCGCCCCAGGACTACACCGCCGTCACCAACGCCTGCTTGAACGAGCCCAAGTGCGTCGGCATCACCGTCTGGGGCGTCCGGGATAGCGTGAGTCTTCTCCTCGCCTGATCCCCGCATCTTATTTCTCCTCGCATGATGTGAGCGTAGGGACCAGGAATGCTGACCTCGTGTGCCGCAGGACTCCTGGAGGGCCCAGAACAACCCTCTGCTCTTCGACGCCAACTGGAACCCCAAGCCCGCGTACAACGCCATCGTCACTGCCCTCGGCGGTTAGATAGTCCCATCTCGAGCCTGGGGGTTCGCTGATGGGGCGACGAAGCTATCTTCTGAGCTCCCGAGGTGGAACTCTTGCTTGTACCTGCTTGCTCATACTCCCCACCTGTACATAGCCAACATATAGTGAACAAATTGAGTCTCCCTACCAATTCGTAATAATGAAGTTGCGACAACAGGTAGAATAAAATGCAGCTTGAATGTGGTGATGGCCGTATACCGATCGCGGTGGCCCTCTTGGCATGACACCAGCGGAACAGTACGTGATGGAGTCGCGGAACAAACGACAGGATATCATTGGAATCTAGCAGAGAAACAGCCAGCAGAGCCGACGGGATATGAGACGAAGTAAAATAATTCCGCAGGGCCACCAAGTGCGACATCTCCCTCCCCTTCCGTGGAACAAAGCAAGCATCCATCCATCTAAAGCACTCCCCTCAGAAACCACCCTACTGTAGAACAGGGAAGTTCACCCGATGGGGGGGCGGGGGGGGGGGGGGGGGGGGGGGGGGGNGGGGGNNNNGGAATGTGACCCCGTTGGCCCCCCCCCCCGTCTTCCCTCCCCGTCTCTCGCACACTCTCCCCTCCAGCTTCTTCTCGTTTCGGGGGTCTCGCGCACTACCGGACTGCCATTCCTCTTCCTCCCTTCCCTCCGTCCTCGCCCTCACTTCTTGAAGACGCCCAGGAGCTTGTCCTTCAGCTTGTCGGCGAGCCCAACGTGGTGGCCGGTGGCGCCGGGGGCCGCCTGACCGTCTGTGACCTTCTGGCCTTTCTGCTGGTGGTGCTTGGTGCCGAGCTCGACGTTGGCGGCGCCGCCGCGACCCACGTGGTGGTCCTCGTCGGCCGACGGGCGCACCGCCGCCTCGGGCACCACTTCCCGGTCGGCGCGCGGGCCCGGCGGCTTGCCTGCGTCGCCGATGTTGCCGCCGCCTGGTTTTTTGCCGCGGGTTCGGGGTTAGCCAATGCAGATTCTATCTTGTTGTATTGCGTATGCACGTAGTACTTCGCACGAGATGGGGTTGCGGGTGTTCCGTGGATACGCTGCGTGACGCGCGATTTGGAGACGGGATGGAGTGGGTTAGGGAGGTTGGGATATAGATGGGAATTGGGGATGAGAATGGGGATGAAGGGAACCCTGCTGCGTACCTCCTCGTCCCGTGCTAAATGCGCCGTCGCCGTGGCTGCCCTGGGGCCCTTCCCGGACAATAGCGCCGTCTATGTACTGGGTGCTGTCGGGGCTGATGTTGCCAGCGCCTCCGCGGCCGTGCGAGACTTCCGGGGCGCTCATCTTCGGTGAATTGTTACCGTTGGAGCTTCTTGCGAATTGCGACAAGTTAGTGCCTGGGTGAAATAGGTAGTTAAGTACCGCACAGCAAAGGAAAAGAGGAAGAGAAGAAAGTTTCTGCAATTTGCGATACTTGGAATCCGACGAGGCTCGCGACCTGCAACTTGCGAGATTGGGGTCCTCCGATAGTTACGGGCCCTTCCTTATCACCATTAGAGCTCTCTAGCTTCATGTGCCCGAACGACTGCTCTTGAATGGTGAAGTTGCGAGGCAAGTCGCGAGTCATATACCAGGGAGTGTATGCTGAGTAAGTAGGTGTTCACCGGTTGCATCGTACGTACCTGGCTGGTGAGATGTTTGAAAGATGAAGAATGCAGTCAATTGAGGTTCTTTCGGATAGTTCCTCAAGGGGGGCAGCGAGAATTGGACGACTGGATAGGCTCGTGTGGGCATATATATCCTGGACCTACCTGAGCTAGGCCCTGCCACCGGCCGATGTAACTCTGACAGGCTGGGGGCCAGGGCAGGTTTTCAGCACCCGTCACCCCATCCATTAAACCCCCCCGTATTATCGGCTGAACCTTAACCGTGAATGTCTTCGTCCTTGAACAATAAACGGCACTGAACGGGCCCGGTGATTAGACTCATCAGCGCCGAACTACGCTTCAATCCGCGAACATATTGTTAAATACTGCAAAATATATACTGTATTTCGGTTCCCTTCTGTCTGGATAGTTAATGCATATGCATCTGTAAGTACTACACCTGACAGGAACATAAAGAGCTCTCACGGTACGACACTTTCTGTTGCCCGTGTTGCTCATAGAGCGGATACCAATCGGAAGTTCGCAAGACCTGACGTAATTCGAGCTTCTCATCCAGCGATAAGATAGCGAGCTGTCAGTGGTTGGTGCTGCCATCCCGCTAGCCCCCAAGCCACCCCTAATGTTGCCAAGCATGCTCCACAACCCGATATTGAATGCAGCTATCCCGCCTCCAGACCCACAAGAGCTCCCTAGCGTCAATCTTTTATCAAGTACCAACTAGATCAAAATGTGTTGCTAAACATATGTACGAAGTAGGAATTCATGCTAAGGAATAGGGCAAGCCTCTCATGAGATAAGGCTGTGAAATCTATTGGTCATTTTTAAGTTGAAACCACCCACCCTAGCTCTAATTCAAAATCAGAAACGCCAGCCCTCCCGTATCCAAACGCCGTAATCACTAAAGGAAACCCAAGAACAAGATAGAATGGCCTGTAAAACGGCAGAAGCGCCTTCAACCAGAAGTGTATCGTTGCGGAGAAGTCTCCTATCGTATGCCACAAAAGGAATTGCTCAATAGCGGGGTATTGTCAAGGACCCAATCATCTCACGCCTGGACTTCCCGAGCCTATCGCTGCTCTTCGCCCGTCTGCTTTGTTGCTTTTTCCAAGCGTTGCAATTCCATCTGCCTCCTGTCCTTCTCGTTTACACGGTTTTTCTTCACCCGGATGTCTTCCTCGGCGCGCAGTGCTCTGTCGCGCAAGGTAAGGTCGACGAGCACCTCGTCGTTGTCGGTGATGCGGATCAGATCTCTCTGAGCCTGGAGCAGGCTGCGGGGCTTCCTGTAGGCATCCTTCTGGGCCGAAGGGAGGGCTTTGTAGGCCTGGCGAGCCAGCGCCCGGGCGCTCTGGCTGACCTGTAGACCGGGGCAGTCCTTCGCGGCTAGGTCTTTTAGGCCGTCGTCCCATTCGCGGATCGTGGTCACCATGATGCGGTGGAGCATCTGGAAAATGAGGCCGTGGCCGTCGCCCGGGAGGCCGATGGTGCTGAGTCGGGCCTTGTCGCACTTTTCGCAGTCCCACGCCGAGAAGAGCATCAGGTAGGCGTGTGCCATCTCGTGGACCAGGGTTTCCGCGATGGTCATGAGCGGGAATATCCGGTTCCCCGAACCAATGTTGACCTTGAGGCTGCACCAGTCACCCCTGAGCACGGTATATCCGTTCCACCCCTCCTTGACGGAGCCGTCCTCGGTGGGCGCGACGACGTCTATCTCGAATTCTACGTCTAGGTGATCTCTAAGCTGGCCAAAGAAGAAGAAGTTATCGATATGGGTTCTTAGATTGTTGACTTCCCTCTTCTGGCCATTAAGAGACTTGCCCGCCTCGATCCCGCAGCCAAATTTGTCTCGGGACCGTAGAAACGTGCCGGTAAAGCCCTTTCGAGCATCCTCGTGGCGCAGACTCAGGTCGTCATCCTCGCGCAGCCAGAACGTCTTGACGGAGAAGTTCAACAGATCCCGGGGCATGTAAGAGCCCGGTTCGAGGTCGACGACGTATTTGTTATCGAAGGGATAATACGTAGGCATGCTTTTGTGTCTATGCACCAGCTGCTGTTGCTTCTTCTCGCCCTTATTGGCCCCCTTCTGATTGGTGCCCTCGGTCGACTCTGTGTCGGACATGTTGAAGCAAGGTGATGTGGATTATCGATGTTGCGAGGTCGTTTATGACTGTATTGTAAATTGACTTGGGTCTTGTTTTGGGGCTGTATACTCGTCTTCGGTAGAGCCTTGTAGTCTGTAGAGTTCCTGTTCTGCGAATGAAGAGACTTAAGCAGTTGCTTGGGACTGGGAGAGGATATTTATACATAGCAAATGTAAGTCTGGAAGCGTCTTTAAACACTATGGCTTCCTCAGAGTTCTTCGATATATTCTATCCAGGCTTCTCGGTAACTATATGCTCCTTTGTTGAGGAATCCATCGAATCAGTCAGCCGTTTCTGGGCCTGGCCTACTGAGGTACCCTCTACAGATGATTCGTTCTTGTCTGAGACAGCTATTGGGAACCCAATAGGAGACCACGGAATAAAATGGCCCAAGGTAGATGTTGTCCTATGACCCCCGTGAAACAGTTGCGCCTTCGCTTCTTGACCGCAACTAGGCTTATCATGACTTCGAAAACCGTAAAAGCAGCACACAAGGTTAGTTAACAGGTTGGCTGAGATCTATTAGCCTATCATAACTGAAATATAAAAAAATTTAAAAAGCAAAGAACCTGCCAATCCAGACTCGCTGATTGCTGATGGAATCAAGTATTGGATAGAAAATGACTAAATCCATAGACAGTGTTGAAGGTCTACAGAGAGGAACAGACCCCGGAGACGGGGCTGCAGAAGCGAAGAGTGCACGAGCGTGTAGCCACAAGTACGTACAGTCCATCTCTTCGATGGAGTGCTCCTGGGTCCTGCTATCTTACTCTACTGATTCCGTATTAGTCAGAGGGTGGTCCATGAGCTATCAACATTTCGATTTGATGAACGAAGAAACTTATTTAGATGTGAAGTTGAGGTAGGGGGGAATATCTGATAATAAAACGTGGGGGATAGCAGTGGATGAGAGGTCGTCCGGAACACATACGATGAATATTGGCCATTAGACGGGCGAGGCCGTATGCCAATGGCATTAGGATATCTAAATCGTATTACTGCAAAGAGTTCTCCCTTGAGGAGACGTGACCGTGTATACAAAATTGGATAAAATGATAGATTGGTACTTCAATTCCTAGGCTTCACTAAACCGATCCCTCTCGCAGCAGCTCCTATCCATGTCGAGTCTTCTCGGTATTCTGAAGGGTTTTCGCTACTCGGAGCAGCCGGGCAAACCATCGCCCGTACTCCTTCTTGCAACGTTCCAAAATTTGAACGTCGGTATCCGTCAGCCCGTCATTATCTCCCCCTTCCCCTTTTAATTTCGCCAATAATGCCTCCATAATTGCCATATTAAGTCAGACACCCCCTTCACGCACCACCCCCTTCACGCCCTATTACATATTTTAGTTTTAAAAAACAACAAAAAATGTTAAAATTAAATGGTTTTCGAATTTATATAGTTAACTTAGAAAGTTATTTCTATAGCGTTATAAATGTTATATATACTGTATCTTTATTTATATACTAATAGATAACTCTTTTTATAAATTTATATATATTATAAAAAATGTAAAAGACAAAACTTAAATTCCGTTAAGAATAAGTTCCGTTAAGAATTTTAATAGTAATATAAAAGTATTTATAAAAACGTATATTTTAATTTTTATCAATTTTGCATAATTTCTTTTATAAAAAAAGTTCAAAATACGACCTTAAAACGAATATAAATTAGGTGGAAATTCGAACTTCCACGAGGTGGGGCAGAAAACAACAACTTTAAGAATTATTAAAACACAATAAAATATTATATAATAAATAATATATATATATAATATTAGTTCTATATTAACTTAATATTATGTTAACAAAATAATATATATATGACGGCTAGGTTAATTAACCAATTATTAAACCTAAGTTAACAGGTTTATATTAGTAAAGTACTATGAGAATTTAAGCAATTAAAGGATAACTTAATTACGTTTCGTAATATCACGGGTATTTTAGGTAACGAAGTTGTATTATAAGTTGTTGTTATTTAATTACGGAATTTAACGATTATATATATATTATTAAATAGATTAAAATGGATATCTTAATTTAAGTAAATCCTTTAATTAGATTAAGATAAATATTTTAAGTAAATTTATTAAGTGGATTAAAATGAATATTTTAATCCTAATAAATCCATATTACGTAATCTAACTTACTTAGGTCCTATTTCGGTTTTATTAAAAAACCGTTTTTTGGAGCTTAGCCGTTCGTATTATAATACGATTCCTTTTTTTCAAAATTTTCGCCCTAAAATATTTTTCAGTAAGTAGCCATTTTTTACATTATATCGGGTTGTTTGGTTAACCGCAAACCTCGTATTCGTCCTAATGAAAGGAGAGTTTTACTTTTTTTACTTTGTATATTATTAAGTTTGGTTTCGAAATTATACCGTGTATTTTATATTTTAAAAAGGGTTTAAAATATGTAATAATCGAGAATTTTAAACATTGCGAGTAATATGTTTATTATATTAACTGTCGTTATAATGGTTATATTATTCCGTTATATTTATTCGAAAGTATTAGTCGTATTAAGGACCGTTTAAATTAAGAGGAGTAACTTATATAAAAACGTTTTTTTTAATTTTGCTAAAATATTATAAATAAAACTTTCGAGATTTTAAAGTAATTTTTATACCTTATTTGTTTGAGAAAGTAATGAGTTTTCCTTTACGAAAAAAGGGTTAAGATAATCCATTAAAAAGTTGAAAGTTTAAATGAGTTAGAGAATTAAAAACGTTTAAAGGAGTAAAACCGCCCGGAGGCCGAAGCGTACGCCATTACCGTTTCCGATTAGCCTTTTTTTAATTACGTTAAATAGTTTTTTGTAACCGAGTTAGATTAGGATATTATTTTTAACTCCGTTGGCGTTGGTAAAATTTTTTCAGTAGTTATTAAGCGTTTATAAGTTCTTTTATGGGTTTTTAAATGTTTTCGAAGTTTGGATAATTTTTTTATTTGAGTAGATATTATGTAAGTTTATCGATTTATCGTATATTAAGGATTCTTTTTACCTTTTCTTTTTCTATTTTTACGTTATTTTATTTAGTATATATTTTGATAGTATTTACTATTAATTTAAGTAAGAATATATGAAAAATTAGGTGGAATTTGACTTTAGGTAATAGTTTTAATTGGTAATTATTTTTTGAAATTTCTTTGATGATTTCGTATAGGCCGATATATTTAAAGTCGAGCTTTTAGCTTACGCGTTTTATTTAGATATTTCTAGTAGTTAGGTAAGCTATATTTCTCTCCGAAAAGGTTAGTTTTATTAACTGTTTTTAGTTGTAATACTTTTTTATTTAATTACGTACGAACTTAAGCTTAGTTTTTATTTTTTAGTATAGTTATTTAAATTATTTTAACATAAGGATTGTTTTAATATTAAGCGGTTTTTCCTTTTGTATTTTTAATATATTTTTAGAGTAAATTTAAAGTTGACTATAAATAATATTATTTTAGTATTTTCGTAGTAATTAGTATTGTAAGTTATTTAAGTTATTAGTAATTTTTCGACTTAGTTATTTTGTTTGTAATTAACGTAATATCGTAGGTACGTTTTTAGTATTTAGTTTTATCGCTTTATTTGTTTAGTTATTTAAGGTCGAAACGCGTTAGATAATTTGTAATTTAAGCCTATTTATGTTATTAAATTTTACCAGAACTTAAAGGTAAACGTTATACCTTTATTTGAAATAATTTCGTACGAAAGTTCGTATATGTTAAAAACGTTTTTAAAGAAAACGTACGTTATTTATTTAGCGTTTATATTTTCGTTATAACGTAAGAAATAAAAAATTTTTATAAATCGATTAACGATTATAAAGATGCTGTTATAGTATATATCCGTAATTAGGTTTTTTAATAAAAAAATTTAGTGATAAAGTTTATTACGATGGAATTTTATGGTCGTTTTATAACTGGTAATAGTTGTAGCTTTCTGTACGGTTTATATCGTCGTATTTTTACTTTAATACAAACGTCGTATTAACGTAAGACTTTTTGTATTACGTTTTTTATTTTAAGAAAGTAATATGCGCGTTATAGGCGTTTAAGGGTTTTATGGATCCCTGGCTGTTTATATAGCTAATGTTAATATATATCTCATATTAAGTCTGTGATTTTTTTTCGAGATTTATAATTTATTTATTTATTTTTATAGTTTGTTGTGTCAGCAGTCACAGTGATCAAATGCAGTAGCCTGGCGCAAACTGTGTGTTAATGTTGAACTAGACTATAAACGTCTGGGCCAAGCTCCCATTACATATCTAAATCCATGTTCAAAAAGCTTTTTCCAGATAAAAGGTATTCCAGGCTGTATCCTGCAGCCTAACTCACCAGCCGGAAGTACCTCAAAGTATTAATTACCAATACGCCCTTTTGTTTTAAATGGTTTCGGTTATTAAATCTTTTAAAAACAATTAACTAAGTTTTAATTTGTTAAAGAATTAAAATTTTATATTAATTAATTTTTTATATCCTTTTAAATTTTAAGTTCGTTACGAATCGTTCGAAATTAACTTTATTTAAGGGTTTTATAAACTTATTTGCTAGGTTATTTTTATTTTTAACGTATTAAAAGTTAATATTACCTTTCTGTATTTCCTGCCGTATGTAATAGTATTTAAACCGAATATGGCGTTTCTTTCGGGTTATTTAAGTTTTTGTTATTTATTTTAACGTATCTATATTATCTTTTAAAATAAAAATAAGGCTTTTTAGCATAAGCCTTAATTCTATTAGGAAATTCCTAATTTTAGTTATTTTCGTTATAACTATTCCTACCTTTACGTATTTTGTTTTAGTAATATATTTAGTAATAACGCTTTATAACTTTAAAAATTACAAAACGGCTATTTTAACCATAAAAATACGTAGTTTATTATAAATTTCGCCGATTCGTTATTATTAATAAAATTTATATTTACTACTTCGAATAGGTTTAGGTTATTATATTTCCTGTACGGGTATTTTTCGTTTAGTTTGTGGTACCGAAATAATAGATTTATAATACCGTTTAGGTATTACGATAATCGCTTAATATATTTTTGGTGCTTAGGTAACGGGTTACGCATAAATTTAGCTTAAGTTAACGTTATAAACGTTATATTTAATTTGCTAATATAATTAAAAAAATTAAATTTCCTTAGAAGGTTTGCGTATTTATAAGTATTTTCCTTAATAGTTACGTTTTCGTATTTTATTACATATTATAAGTAATTTTTGATAAATGGCGTAAGTTATTTCCGTATAATATCTAATTCCAGTAATTTTAGTATTTTTTTAATATATTATTATTGGTTTAATTTAACGTTTTTAATAAGTGCTAAATAGATAATTCGTACGTTTAAGTATTAATTCGTATTATTTAAGTTTTTAATAAGTACGTTTTTAGTAATTCCGTTAATTATATTTCTTAAGCGTTAAAAATTAAGGCTTATAAGTAGGAAATTATCGACGTACGAAATGATAATATCTTTTAACTTATCGTTACGGTAAATTACGTTATCCGAAATTAATAAATAAATATTTTATTTCGTTAATATTTTTTTAACTTTTTCTTATTAAGCAATCCCGGCTTGTTTTAAGCCGTATAAAGGGTTTATTAATTTGATAATTTTTTTAGGCGAGAATTAGTATTTAATTTTATTTTCCGGGTATGCGTCGAAATACTTTTTTAATATGGGAAAAAGTTTTATATAAATATTTTCCTTTAGATTATTATTTAGGTAAGTAGTAACAAAATTAATTTAAATTATATACTAACTTAAAATTACAGCTATTATTATTAATATTTTTTAATATATAACCTTTGCAGTATTTACTATAATTTCGTTATAGTTAATATTTTTCCATTAAGTAAATTCTTTAATACAAATCCGGGCTTTGTATTTTTTCAACTTTTTAATAAACGTATACTTTTTTTAACACTTATTTAGCATTTATTAGGTACCCGTAGCTCTTATTATCTGCTGTAAAATAAAAGGTTTTATGTTATAGGTTTTTTTTAATTTTAATAAAGATAGCTTTGAACTACATTTCGCGTTCTGAGTCTTTTATTACTTTTTTTAATAACGGGCCGTTATTTATTACAGCATATAGTTTGTAACCGTTTTTATCGTCGATATTAATTAATAGTAAGTGAAAATAGAAAGAGTATAAATCGTAATTCTTTAAATTATCGCCCTTTTAGGTTAAAATTAATTTCAGCTTATATATTAGCTTTAGGGCTTTATCTAAGGCCTTTAGGGCGTACAGGTTAAGGACCGTTTTTTTCTGGCGTTCTTTTTTTCGCTTAATTTACTGTATTCCCTGGTTTATATCGTTTTTTAAAACGACGTTATAATCCTTATTCTGTATTTTAACGCCTTATTTCTAACCCTAATAATATTTTAAATGATTTTATACGGGCTATGGAAATAACCGAATGATACTTTTCGGGCTAAAGAGTTATCCTAATTTTTTCAAGTTTTTATAAATAGTGACGTATAGTATTATTAGTAATTTGCCGCCTTTTAGCAGTTATATTTTGTAATTATATATACCTTAATAACTTAGTAGTACTTTTTTTATTTTATCAGCTATTAGTTTTTTTAATGTGGTTTTGTAGTTTTTATTAATTAATATTATATATTTATTACCAAGAATCCGTAGGTAGTTATTATTAGGCTTATATAACTTATTAAGTTCGAATACGTCTTTAAAATATTCGATTAATATTATATTTTTTATTATTAATTACTTAATTCGGTTAACGGTATACGTTATAGCCTTTATTATAAAGTCCTAAAAATATGTAGATATTTATATTTACGTTATTATTACGTGTATTTCGTCCTAAAAAAATTATATACCGCATTTTGCAACTCCGTTTTGATATTAATTATGGGCGCTGGAAATTACTAGTTTAATACCTTCCACCGCGCAAAAGTTTTCGATTTTTGTTACGTCGAATTTTTTACCGCCGTTAAAGCGTAGGATCTATATTATTCGTTTCCTACCCCCCGTATTTGGAGGTAACGTTTTTAAACGCTTAATTATCCGCGTAATATACGTACATAAGTTTTTTTAGATTTTGTTTTTAATTCTAAATAAATAATATTCCTTATAACGCGATAAATTATTTATAATAAGTTTAAAATAATCGTTATTTTCGATATTAACAAGTTTAATTAAATTTACGTTATATTAAATAATTTTTCTTACGTAAGTTACTTTTTTTTATGGGTTAATGGACGGTATTTTCCGTATTTTTTTTCGTCATACGTTATATAAGGTAACGATTTTATATTGCTGAGGTTTAAGTTTATCTCCGTAAACCTTTTGATAGTTCAAATTAGTCATTTAATATTAGGATGGTAAAAGCGGCGGTGCTAAAAAATGATTTTCTTTATGATTTCGTTTGTTATAAAAACTTTACCGTTTTTAAATATTCTTAAAAAGGTTATCTTTAGGTCGTTAATACCGTTATTTTTCTTACCGAATACCCCCCCCCAGCCCGTATCCCTATTAATAATTGTCCAGGGATTTTGGGCTCTTAATAGTAGGCTTTGGCTTCTTATAAAGCCATAAAAAGAATTTTTTACGGGGAATGTTAATAATTATTAATTAGTTTCTATTAGGGCCAATTAAGGTATTTTTATCTAGGTAACCTCCTTTTTTATAAAATATCTCTTTAAAGAATATTTTTAATAGGAAGTCGTTAATATGTAACGTATATTTTATTATAACCTCGTTGTTTTTTCTATTAGGGCTTTTTAAAAGTTATTTTATAGTACTGATGGAAATGGTAGTTATAGGTTTTCCGTTTGTTATAATGTGGATTTTTTTGGATCTAATATCCAATATCGAGTTTTTTTCGAAGTTGCTAATATTGTTAGTAATATTAATATTCGCTTTTAAATTCTAAAGTAATTTATTTTTATCGTTTTCCGTAAATAAGTACATATGTAACAATATAGCGCTGCTTATAACTATCGCCTTAGTTATTTTAAAGCAGTTAGCTACTTATGGTTTAGTACGTTTAATTACTTATAGTTTAACAATAATTTTAACGTAATTGGTTTTTATAATTTCAGGATTATTAATCGCTTAAAATATAATGCTTTCGGTCGCTTATAGCCGTAACTTAGGATAATCGGTTCCTTACAGCTTAAGGTTTTAAATTGTTTATAACTTAGGGCTTTAAATTATTTATAATTTAAGGCGTTTAAGATTATTAGTTTTTATATAATTAATATAGTTAATTATTATAACTTTAATTACTTTAATTATTTTAACGTTTTCAAGTATTAAAGTTATAGTAATATTAACCTTTTGAATTATTTTATTATATTATCGCATAAAATCCTAAAGCTGTTGATCGTCGATATGGGCGTTAAAGGTTTTTCCGTCTCAGGTTTTTAGGGATAAATTGCTTTTCGTTTTGACTACCGTTACGGATGTTGCGAAAGTTATTACTTCGGTTGTTCTAATTGCTGTTGCCACTATTATTGCTCTGACGCTGGCTGCTACTTTTTTCTTTTTTACCCTTGCCGTTCTTATCCTTCTATGGCTTAGGGCAGTCCTTCGTTATGTGCTTATACTTGCCATAATTAAAGCAAAATAATTGCCCATTTTTATTTTATGCGGGCTTACCATTTTGAGTGTTATTGTTTTTGCCCTTCTGGGCGTTAGCGGACCGTCTATTATTTTTTTTTATTGGATTAGTTATGGAATTCGCTATTAAAATCGTCGATTAATTGCTGGAAGAAATAATCCGTTTGCTGCAGCATTAATTAAATAGTTTTGCATTAACTGCTAACGCGGTTCTCCATAGTAATAAGGAATATGGTAATTTGTTTTTCTGTTTTAAATCGTATACCACAGTTTTTTACTTCTTGGAAAAACTTTTAAAACTTAATGGTAAATTGTATTGGGTTTTTTCCGTCGTAAGTAACCTTATTAGGCTTTTTTTAAAGGGATTTTTGCCGGGATTTGCTTATCGCTACGTAAATATTTCGAAATATTTTTAGCGTTTTCGTACTTTTTTTGATACCTGTAATTAACTTTAAAGGCGCCCTTTTGTAAATTTTAGTAATAACCTTTGTTAAACGCAACTAGTTTAATTAATTTAGTTTTATCCCGTTTACGTAATTAATCTTTTTTATTATAAGGCTTAAAGCGTTATTTTAAAGCTCCTAGTTAGCCTAATTTGCTAAGTAATTTTTTTTATCTAGGAAGAAATCAAAACGTTTTTAACGCAGTTTCGAATCCTTTCCGTTACTGGATTTCTTAAAGTCCTTCAAGCTAAAGCCTAATTCGCTGGAGCTATCTAAGCTGTTGGAGCTATTGCTAGGGGAGTTATGGCGGTTTTTCTTCTTTTTTGGGGGAACTCCAAACGAATCTGAAGAAAAACTATCTGAATTATTAGGGTTACTGCGTGCCACCCTTTTGGGTGGTTTGCTTTTTTATTTTTTCGGAGGGTCCAGGGGGTTAGGTTTCTTTGTGGACCACCTCCTAAGTTTCGTTTCGCTTTTTTTTAATGGGTTGATTTTTTCTATATCGCTTTCTAAGGCGATAAGTACTTTCTTGGAGCCACCTGCCTTAACTTTAGGTAGGGCGCTTTTTAACATCTTTGGTTATACATTAATATTACGCGAAATTTTTAAAGTTCCGCATTTTCTAACGTTAGAACGTATTTAATAACTAAATTATCGCATTTTCGAGCCGGTCCATTATATTACCGGTTTTTTAGTTTTGAAATTTTAGCTTTTTAACCTTATTTTTAACCTATTAATATTTATCCTTTTGTGCCTTAACGTTACGTTTAATACCGCTTATATTAATACCTAAGGAAGTATAAAGTTTATTTAAATTATTAACGTTTTGCTATTTTTAAATAGGGGTTTTATATCACTTATTTCTTAGCTGTTAAGGTAATTAAATTAATAAGGTACCTTTTGAAAACGCCTTAAAAGTAAGTTTTTTCCCTACTGTTACATTTAATATAGCTTTTTTCTTTTTTTTATTGTAATATTTTTCGTCTTAATAAACGTTTTTATCGAAGGAAGATCCTTGCTGAGGAAAAAGGAATAGAGGTTCGGGTTTTGATGGGCCGCTTTACTTAATAAAGAGCTGCCTCGGAATTTGTTACTTATTCGCTATCGTTAATTACTAAACTTTTTATTAGTTAAGCGATTCGTTTTAAAGTTTCGCGTTTTTTCTGCTAACTTAGTTTTACAAATAACCATTTCGTTTAACGTATTAGGTACCAATTAATAACCAAAAGATGCTACTATATCAGCAGTTATAATGATCAAATGTAATAGCTTGGCGCAAACTATATGTTAATGTTGAATTAGATTACAAACGTCTAGGCCAAGCTCCTATTACATATCCAAATCCATGCTCAAAAAGCTTCTTCCAGACAAAAGGTGTCCCAGGCTGCATCCTGCAGCCTGACCCACCAGCCGGGAGCACCTCAAAGCACTAATTGCCGACATATTGTTATATATTTTAATTTTTTAGTATATATTTAAAGGTATTACATGTATTGTAGTAATTTGTTGTAAACGTAACTATTTTTTTTGGTGATGTCGAAAATTACATAATTAATTTTAATTATTTTTTTAAAAAATTTAGTCGTTTACTTAAAGCGTTTATTTTGTCATTTTTAAGCTTTTTTTAGTAAATAATAACAAAATTATACTCCGTTAGTTTTTTTATATAACGAAGTTATCGTACTGTAAGTTTTTTAGTTATAATAAATCGAGTAAGATTTTTGTGATCCGTATAAACCTTAATTTAATATTAGTTACCTTTAAGAAAATGTTTAAATTCGCGAAATGTTTTGATGATAATTATAAATTTTTTATCAAGAATAGCGTAACGTAATTTAGATTTTTATAATTTATAAGAAAAAAAATGTAATAACATATAGCATATTTTAATTATTTCGTTATCCGATTATTATGTTTAACGTATAATTTAACGCGTTAGTTTTTAGTTTTATTAGGCGGCTTAAGTCGTATACAATTAATGTTAGCTGGTTCGTAATTGCTTTTTTAATCTGTTAAAAAGTTTTTTCTATTCGGGGCGTTTACTGAAATTCTTTCCCCTTTTTAGTAAATTTGTTTAGGGGTATTATTATTCGGCTAAAGTTTTTGATAAACTTTCGGTAGTAATTAGCGAATTCGAGGAAGATTTGTATTTTTTAATTATAATAGGTTATGTTTAATTTCGTATTATTATAATTTTCTTAAAATTTATTTTAATATATTTTAAAGTAATGATATAATTAAAGTATTTAACTTTTTACATATGGAATTAACTTTTTTTTCGTATTAATTAGTAAATTAGCGTTTTGAAGTAATTATAGTATTTGATGGACGTGTTTTTCATAACATTTTTTGTTTTTCGAACATATAAGAATATTATTAAAATAGTAGATTATAAAAACGGTAAAATGTTCCTTAAATACGTGGTTTATTATACGTTAAAAGGTAACGAATACGTTAGTAAATCTTATGAAAGTGATAAAGTATTTATAAAGGCCGTATTTAATTCCAAGTATTATTTTTTATTTAAAGTTTTTTTTAATTCGAATTAAGTTGTATTTATCTTTAAGGTCGAAAGTAATAAATTATTAAGTTCTGTAAAAACGATTTTTTATTTCGTTAATAAAAGGTAATGGTATTTGATTTTTAATAGTAATATTGTTAGATTATCGGCAATCTATAATTAATTATAATGTTTTATTTTTTTTAGATACGAAAAATATAAGCTACTTAGCGGGTAATTTCGAGGGTCGATTTTTTTCGATCGATTTTCTAGGTATTTTTTAAGTGTATGTAGCTTTATTTTATTAAGGTTATAAATGAGATAAAATTTATTAAAATTTTTTAAAAATAATTTTCTAGTTTTATCTATTATGTTTTAGTAGTTTTGTTTCGAGTTTTTTTAAATAGTCGTTTATACTTATGGTATTATAGTGGTATACTAGTTAAATTATTTAATTTCATGGGCTGCTATTATAAATCGTTATTTAATTATTATAGTTTCGCTTTAATAGCAGTGATAATACGTTGTATTTTTTTATAATGCTTATTTTTTTTAATATTGTTTTCTTATAAGTGGTAAGGTATTTATTATATCCTTATATTGGTATTCGTTGTTATTTTCGATCGAATGTTAAGATTTTTATTAGTTTTTTTTATATTTGTCGTTAGGTTAAAAAAAAATCTTACTTAGTTAGTTTCCTAGTTGATTAAGGGGTTATATGTTATAACCTAACAGACTTAGCCTTCCTAGATGGTCGGGACGTTAAGGAAGTAAGCTCCGACCTAGGCTAGGAAGTTATATAATGGGCTTAAAGAGTTTAAAGGGTTTAGCACCTTAAGCCAATTAAGTCGGTTAAATTTATTAAGTTAAAATTATGATATATATATTCGTTAAATTTTATAGCTAGATAATAATAACTTATAATATAACTTTATTATTTAAAACACTTTTAGTATTAGGAAACGTAATTAAGTTATTTTATTATTTTTTATTTAATTTCCTATAATACTTCTACTAATATAAACTCGTACGTTTAAATTTATAAATTAGTTAACTAACCTAGCCGTTATATATTATAAGGTTTTGTTTAATAATATCGTCGAACTCTAGGCAATATTTCAATAATATATCTACCAACAAAGAGCTTACCTATAAGCTCCTCAAGAATAATAATATAGATTTAAACGAAAAGAAATAATCGCTCTTTTTAATTAATAAAGAAGTCTTTTAACGTTTAAACCTTATAAATTAACATATTACTTAATTAAAACGAAATAATTCAGAACTTACCTTAACTTTACAAGTTATTTAAAAGCTTCTTAAAGAACAAATACGATAAAGGCCTAATAAAGACCCTGCTAGCATGGGTTAATTTATTTAAATAACTTTTAATAAGAAACTAAGAAACATACTAAAGCTTTTTAAGCTTAAATTTTTTGATAAAATATTTATTAAATTATAAATATTTTTAACTTAATATTAAACCTATTTTAAGTACTTTTTAATACGATTTATTACGTTAACCTTTTAAGTTAAGTTTGCTGTTAGATAATTTTTAGGCCATATAATTACTTGGTTCGAACTTACGATAAGAAAATATGTTATCATACTTTTAAAATAGTAAAACTTAAAAGTGGTACAGGTGTATAGTAACTATAAAAAATTCGAATAAACCCTTATAAAAGTTTTCGAAATAATAAACGAAAAAACGAAAATGGAAATTAAAATTTAATAGT
The DNA here is from genome assembly GCA_004155935.1 of Monosporascus sp. GIB2. Classification (NCBI taxonomy): domain Eukaryota; kingdom Fungi; phylum Ascomycota; class Sordariomycetes; order Xylariales; genus Monosporascus; species Monosporascus sp. GIB2. The sequence goes on along the minus strand of QJNV01000339.1, from coordinate 29,289 downwards.
TACGTTAAAAAAGATTTGCCTTTAGTTATAGTAGCGAATTAATCCAACTTTTTCGAAACTTAATTAGGGATAAGAAGTATTAATGACCCGTTTTTTCGATAACCTAAAAAAAACTTTTAAAAAAAGCTGTTCAAAATAACTTAACCGGAATATTTAACTAATCATATTGTGATAATAATAAAAATTAATAGCCGATAATAGGTTTAGCAAATTCTTAACTCTAAAAAGAAATATAATAACATATTACGTTATAACGCTAATACTAATATATTATAATATTAAAACCTTTCTCATAAAATAACAGCAAAACTTATAAAAATCGATACCGTTTAACAATAAAACATACGACAAATTTAATATTAGAATTACTGCAAAATAGATTATAAGGTACTTTAATATAAATTACCTAAAAAACTACGATAAAATAAGCTTTAAATCTTAGTACTTATAAAATAATCCCTGAACAATTTCAAAGGAAAAACCTTTACCATAATATAATAAAACGAAAGTTTTTTAGAACTTTTAAATGAAAAAAAAAGAATAAAAATAAGTAAAGATTAAGAAGTTATCGTAATAAAGTATTTAAAAAATGAAAATAATAAGAATTTTTACGTTAATAACGAAAAGGTTACGTAAAAGAAAAGGATTTCCTAAAAAGATAAATACTATCCAAATAATAATAATAAATATATTAATAATAATTAATATAAATGGTTAAAAAATAGTTAAAAAATTACAAGAGATAGATAAAAATGATCTTACCTAAAAAAGCCTATCGATATGAAAAGCTTTACGCGGTCCATTATGCCAAAACGTAATACCCTAACCTTGGACCCCACCTAATGCATAGACCTAGCAATGCATAAGGATTTCCACTAAAACTTGCGATATATATAATTTAATAATAAAATAACAAAAATATATATAATAAAATAAAAGTTATACATATATAAAGGGCATTACAATTCACTAAGAAAATAGGGTTTATATAATATAATTACTTGTTACTATTTTCTAAACATTTTATAAATATTAAAAAATATATATAAATCTAAAAATTTATTAAAATATTAAAATTATAAAATTTATAAGAGTATTCCTTATCATTGTAAAATATAGTAATTTGGTTTTAAGTTTATAAAAAGTTTAATTTTATAACTACTTTAAATCATAATCATCTTAAAGTTAAATTACTATAGAATATATAAGAGTTTTATTTTTTAATATATTAAATTTACTATAAATTTAAGCAAAATTTTACGTAATAATAGATTTTAATATTTTAAATATGATATTTTATTAATACAAGATTTTACAGCGTTTTTATATATTAATATAAGGTTAATTCTCTATAGTATATATTAAAATATATATTTATTATAAAATAAGCATTTTACTTACGACTTTTAAAATAATTATATAAATATAAAAGTATTGAACGTAAACTTATATAATTTAGTAACTTGGGTTTTAATTTAATTTTTTTATCAATATTTTATAATTATTTATAATTTTTATAACGAATTATAAAAAGTTATTAAAATTAAAAAGTAAGTTTGAAATACTAATATAAAATATAAAGCTGGGAATTAGAGGATGGAAATAAAACGAGTAAATATATATATTTGCTATAATTATTAAATTTAAGAAAAAAATAAAATAATATAATTTTAAAAATATTAAATTAAACTTTAACATTTAGACGTAATAAAATATAATTAAACAAGGTAATTTCTCATAATTTCTTATTCAATTATACGCAATATAATTTAAAGTTTATTTTATAATATATTATATTATAATAATTCATATTATAACCAAATCGTTTATAACAATTTCTATATAATATTACTTTAAATAAATAATAAAATATATAAGATTAAAGATTAGTTTAAGCTTAATTATATAATATAAGTACCTTATAAGTATAAATAGAATAAGGCTTTTTTCGATTCGAAAGCCGTTTTATTTTATCTTTTTTTGTTATTTTATTATTAGTTTTTGTAGATCGCAGGTTTTGGTAAAAATCCTTATGCATTGCTAGGTCTATGCATTAGGTGGGGTCTAAGATTAAACACGAAAAACATAAGACCTATATTTTTCGACGGATTTGACAAATATAGAAATAAAGATTCGATTTTATTAAGTAGCAAAAAGCGATCTTTAAAATTAATGATAGTATCGACATTTGCGAAATATTAGAAAAAAAGCGGTAAATATATTAATGGTGATAAAAAATTAACTAATAAAATAAAAATACCTTTAAAAAAACCCTTCCTATTTTTATCAAACTTACGTATATCGATTATGAAAGGAAATAACTTAAAAAAATTTAATAAAGTTATACAATAGTTAATCGTTAATTTATATCTTTAATTAACGGTAATTATAGATCTTATAAAAAATATTTCAGCAAATTTCGCGTAATTTACTTAGGATTTATACAGCAAAAATGAAAATACTTTAATATAGAATACAATACGGATAATAAATAAGAAAACGCTACATTAAAAAAAAATCTCAAACAAAAAAAAAGCCTTATATTACTTAAAATAAACGTTCATTATTTTCGAAGCCGAAATAAACATTATAATTTTTAAAAAAAAAGAGTTAAACAAATCGATAATATATAAATATTAAGCAGTTATGAAAAGATAATAACAAAATAAGAAAGCAAATTAATAAATTATAAAATAAAATTAAATAATAATGGTAATATATTAAGTAATTGTAAAACAAAATCAACTAGTTATATATATAAATATAACAACTTAAGCGAAACCTAAAAAACGAAAATTACTTATAAAAAAGCTACAAAATAGCAAAACTTAAAAAAGTTAACAAATGCTCTCAAAAAACGCTCTAATAATAATAAGGAATAACAATAACTCTATTATTTTAAAAATACGGATTAAAATATACTAATATACTGCGATAGTAAATAACAGAGTTTTAAAGGGTAACTATATTATATCTAAAGTAATGAACCGATTTAAACTATTATAAAAATATATAAAGAACATTTATATTACGAATATTACCGAAAGTTAATTATTTTTTTATGATACTAAAAAAATTATACGCGAAATTAATTATTTTAATATTTTTATACTAAGGAAAAACATAATAATTAGCTTCGATATTACATCGTTAGGGAATTACGATATAATTTTTAGGAAAAATATAATTGCGCTAATATAACCCCTTAATGGATTAGGAAACTAATTAGATAAAATTTGTTATATAACTTAATAATAAATATAAAAAAGAGCGATAAAGATTTTAACCCTTAATCGAAGATAGCGACGAATGCTAGTATAAGGATATAATAAAAATTTTATCATTTATAAAAATACGATTAAAAAAAGGGTATTATAAATAAATATAACGTATTATTACTATTATTAAAGCAAAACTATAACAAATAAATAATAATTTATAACAGCCGTTTATAAAATTAAAAGAATTAATTAATATATTACTATAATACTATAAATATAAGCGATTATTTAAAAAAAGTTCGAAGTGAAATTACCGAAATATAACGAATAGAATTATGAAATTATCTTAAAAAAGTATTAATTAAACTTTACCCCATTTAAAATCTTAATAAAAAGAAATTATATATACTTAAAAAATATCTAGAAAATCTATTAAAAAAAGATAAATCCAAGTTTTAAAATTACCAGCTAGATATTTTATATTATTTATACCTAAAAAATAAAAAATTATAATTAGTTATGAATTATCGATAACTTAATAATATTACCGTTAAAAATCAAATGCTATTATTTTTATAAAGTTTAGTAATTTATTACTTTCGATTTTAAAATGGATATAACATAATCAGAATTAAAGAAAGCCACGAATGGAAAACAATATTTCGGACTAAACACGGCTTATTTAAATACTTTATTACCTTTATAAAACTTATTAACGTACCCGTTACCTTCCAGCGTATGGTAAATTACGTTTTTAAGAAACATTTTAACGTTTTCGTAATATACTACCAAGACGACATTTTCATCTTTTCGGAAAGTTAAAAATAATACGAGAAATATATTCATAAAGTATTTTAATTGCTCTAAAATGCCAATTTATTAGTTAATACAAAAAAAGCTAATTTTATATATAAAAAGTTAAATATTTCGACTATATTATTACCTTTGGATATATTAAAATAAACCCTAAAAAATTATAATAATGCGAGATTAGATATAACTTTTAACGGTTAAGAAAATATAAGCTTTTTTGAATTTATTAATTATTATTAAAAGTTTGTTAAAAACTTTAACCGAATAGCGATATTTTTAAACAAACTGATAAAAGAAAAGTTTTAATAAACGCTAATAATAGAAAAAACTTTTTAACAGGTTAAAAAAACTATAATTAATTAATTAGTATTATTATGTACAACCTAAGTCGCTTAATAAAGTTTAAAACCGACGTATTAAATTATATTTTAAGCGTAATAATTAGATAATAAAGTAATTAAGGCGTATTATATCCTGTTACTTTTTTTTTATAAATTATAAAAATCCGAGTTACGTTATATTATTTTAATAAGGAATTTATAATTATCGTTAAGGTATTTCTCAAGTTTAAACACTTTTTTAAAAGTAATCAATATTAGGTTAAGGTTTATATAAATTATAAAAATCTTACCCGGTTTATTACAATTAAAGAATTTATTATACTATAATTTTATTATTTACCGGAAAGGTTTAAAAATGACTAAGTAGAGGCCTTTAGTAAATAACTAGATAATAAAGAAAAAATAGTTAAAGTTAGTTGTACAATTTTTAATATTATTATAGAAAATAATTGCATTTACGACAAATTGTAATTATAAAAATAATATCCCTAAATATATAGTAAAAAACTAAAATAAGTAACAATAATTTATAAGAATAACGAAATAAATTATAAGTCCCAGAAAAATACCAAAAAAACTTAGTACGAAAAATATATTAGCATTAGTTATATGGATATTTAAGGATTTATAAAATCTTAAAATGTTTATAACGCGCTTATTATTTCTAAAAATTGAAAAACACCGTACGAAAAGTTTTACATTAATACGGCGTTTACGTTAGGATAAAAATACGACGATATAAATTATACAGAAAATTATAACTATTTTTAATTATAAAAAGATTATAGGATTTAGTTACGGGTATATACTATGATAGTATTTTCGTAATTGTTAATTAATTTATAAAATTCTGTTATTTTTTACTTTATAACAAAAATATAAGCACCGAATAAATAACGTACGTTTTTAAAAAAAAAATATTTTTAACGTATGCGAGTTTCTGTACGAAATTATTTTAAATAAAGGTATAACGTTTATTTTTAAATTTTAATAAAGCTTAATAATATAAATAAACTTAAATTATGAGTTATTTTACGTATTTTGATTTTAAATAAACGGATAAATAAAACGATAAAATTAAATATTTTAAATATACTTACAATAGTATATTAATTACGAATAAAATAATTAGATTGAAAAATTACTAATAATTTAAATAACTTAAACTATTAATTACTAAAAAAGTATTAAAATAACTCCATTTACGGCTAATTTTGAATTTATTTTAAAGATTTATAAACAAATATAAAAAAAGCCCGCTTAATATTAAAATTATTTTTATTATAAGACAATTTAAGCAGTTATATTAAAAAATAAAAATAGAATACGAATTTATACGTAATTAAACAAAAAAAAATATTATAATTAAAAACGGTTAGAAAAACTAACTTTTTCGAAGGAAAAAATAATTTACCTAACTAAAAATATTTAAATAAAATGTCTAAAAAAAAGCTCGATTATAAATATATTGGTTTTTATAAAATTATTAAAAAAAATTTCGAAAAATAATTACTAGTTAAAGTTGCTATTTAAAGTTAAATTCTATTTAGTTTTTTATATATTTTTACTTAAATTAGCAGTAAGAACGATTAACATATATATTAAAAAAACGATATAGAAATAAAAAATAAGTAAAAGTACGAAATAAAAAAAATATTTAACTTAAAAAAACTTAACGGACGTATTTAATATTTAATTAAGTAAAAAAATTCCCCGGATACCGAAAATATTTAAAACCTTACGAGAAACTTTATAAATGCTTAACGATTATTAAAGAGTTTTTATTAGTAAGAACGGATACATCTTAATTAATAATCGATTAATTAATAATGTCGACGTTACTCTAATTAAATAAAATTATAATCTATATAACGATAAATATAGCAGTTTTTAATTGCTTTTATTCGACCTTTAAATGTTTAAATTTTTCTATTGTTTTAACGCCTTAAATACCGCGACGAAATATTTTAATTCCCCGGAAACGAAAAAGTCGTTTTTGTTTTTACAAACGGTTTAATTTATTTATAGCAACTTGTAAGGTTTTATAGTTTTTTTTTTTTTTTGCTTTAAGCGGTTTTTTTCATTTAATAATTTTTAATACTTAATATTAGAAGGACCGAACATATCGTAAGACCTCTTATGTTAAATATAATAAGCGTATTTAAAAAAGTTTCGGGCCATTTTTATAAAAATACGTTTTCTTTTTCGTGACGAAAATAAAAAAGCATAATAAAATTAAAACGTTTAATACGTTTTAAAAAAGTTAAGGCGCTAACATACTTTCGAAAACGAAATTTTTTAATACAATCAAATATAATAAATATAAAAGGGGAAATTATTTACCAGAAATAATAAAGAAATGATTCGATTTTTAAAGATAAAGTTTTTTTAAAAAAGAAGATCGTATTATAACTTAATAAGCTTAACCTGTTCAAACGGTCAGAACGTTAAAAAAATAAGTTCCGACTTAGGCTAAAAAGTTACGTAATAGGCTTAAAGGGCTTAAAAAGCTTGGTACCTTAAGTTAGTTAAGTTTGGAAACGGCTTAAAAAATTTAAAAAGCTTAAAAGTTTAAACTGGTTAAATTTATTAAGTTAAAATTATAATGTATATATTTGTTAAATCTTATAGCTAGATAACAATAGCTTATAATATAACTTCGTTACTTAAAATACTTTTGGTATTACTAAATATAATTAAGTTACCTTATTACTTATTGCTTAATTTTTTTACGATACTCCTGCCAACATAAACCCGTAGGTTTAAATTTAATAATTGATTAACTAGCTTAGCCGTCATATTATACTAGCGTAATTATGTTTTTTCTTAGGATTATGTCGTAATCTTTTAGCGGTACGATGTCGAGTTAACTATTATATTTTTTTATGGGATAAAAATGTTACGGTAATTAATTTCGCATATAATCTTTTTGTTATCGTAGAGAAATGGTTGACTTTTAGCGGTGTTCGTGATATAAAAGCTTTTTTTATATTTTTATGGTAGTTTAAGTCGGTTAATTATTTCGGATGTAATATAGTTATTTTCTAGAGCTCTCTTGTTTACTATAGCGGTGTATTAGTATATCTTAATTCGTATTTTTAAAATAATAAGGTTATCGTTATCCTTTATTACTATTAAAGTTTTTTTAGGAGTATTTGTTAATTTTTTCGGTTTTGTTATCTTACGGTTTTTTATAGGTAACTTTTATTTTTTAGGTTTCGTTTAAATTATTGTATTTGTATATGTAGTTAATTAATTTTTTTTACGATTATTTAATGTAACTTTATTCTTATTTTATTTCGTTTTGTAGTTCGTTAATTTATTTGTTTATTTTTTTGTTATTTTATTATAATTATTTGATATTTATTTATTATCAGTTTTTTTAAATTTTTTTAAATAATATAAAGCGTTTTTCTTATTTCCGAGTGTTTTTTTTTTTCCAGTATAGAGATTTTTTATTTATTGCCCGTATTATATTCCATGTTAAGGCGTTTACATTTTTGCCGTATAAATCCTAGGTAACTTAGATAAAATTTATTAAAATCTTTTATTTTTTTATCGGATTCGTAGTTACCGTTAGTTAAAAATGTAAATCCGCGATTAATTATTAGGTAATTTTATTAAGTTTTTCCTAAACTGCTTATTTTTGTAGTTAATATTCGTAGGTATGATAAAAGCAGGAAAGGTTCCCTTAAAAATATTTCTATTTTTTTAGCTAATTTTCCATTATTGTTAGTATATTTTTTTTAATATTTCGTAAGTGTCGGTATTATCGTTAATTTCGGAAATCCTTTTTTTATTACTTAATAAAGTTGAACCCTTATTTTTAGATTTGGGTAATCCGTCGAAAGATGTAAGTTTTATATTTTTTATATTTAAAATATCGTATCCTAACGTAGTAAATTACGTGGAGTTTTTTATGTCGATTAGCTTTTTTACATAAAATCGTTTTTATTTATTTTTCGTAATTTTTTAGCTATTGTTTGGCCATTTAAGCCGATTATCGTTAATAATTCTTTTGTTATTTTTTGGATAGTAATTATTTTTTTAGGGAATTTTTTTTATTTTTTATAATTTTGTAACTACTGGCGTAGAGATTTTTATTATTTCTGCCGTTTTCGTATACTCTCCTAGGATAATCTTTTTATTTTTGCTTATCCTTATCGTATTTTTTTGTTTAAAAAATTAAAAACAAATTTGTTGTCGTATTATAGTAAGAGTTTTACTTTTTTTAATGACTTTCTAATTGTCCTATGGGTATAGAAGTTTAAGATTGGTTTTATCGAAATTTTTTAAATAATTTGCATTATAGTATTTTATAATTTATTTTGCCGTAATTTTAACATTAAATATATCGTGCGTTTTGTTAAATAATTTCGATTTCTATAAGTTCTAGTTCCGTTCCATACGAAGTATTATATTTTCTAGGCGTATTAATATTCGCCGAGTATTTAAGTTTGTTATTACTTCGAATGTTTATTTCGGAAATATATCGTTTTTGTCGTTTTTGTTATTATTTAAATTATTGCTTGTCGATTTTGATAACTTTTGCAATATACCGGTTTAAAGTGATAGGTGGTTTAACCTTAATTATTTTATCCTCAACGTCGTTTTTAAGTTTTTAGTAAAGTATGTCAATTAAGGTTTTTTTTTTCTTTCCTATCCGGTTTTAGCGATTAAAGTTTTGAAAGTGATAACATATTTGGATACGGGTCCTTTTTGTTTCAAATTAAGGATTTTTTAAGTTGTAAATCGTTTTTCGTCGAAATTACCGAAATTAAAAAGAAGTTTGTTTTCGAAATTGTTGTGCGTCAAAAAGATATTATTCGTTAAAATCTTTCGGTTATTTTTAACGTTTTTTAGTAATTTCTTATAATAAGTTTAAACTAATTTATTATATTTTCGGTTAGACACGTTTTTACTATAAAAATCCGATCTGAGATGTTATTAATATTTAGGAAGCGTAGGTAAACGTATGCTTACATAAGGAAAATTTGTTGATCTTTTTTTTCTGTTCTAAGATTTTAGTTTTTTAGGTTTTATTTTAGTAATAATCGTTAGAGTGGTACCAGTTATTTAGTTGGCAAGTTACTGAAGGTTTTTTTTAAGGTTTAGATACGCGTTTGGAATTACTAAAAAGCGGTTTTTTACAAATCGTTGGTCGAAATTTTGATAATGTTAAATATTGTTTAAAGTTTAACAGTATTATTAAATAAAAGTTCGTAACGTATAACGGCTAACTTAATTAACTAATTATTAAATTTAAGTTAACGGGTTTATATTAGTAAAATATTATAAGAATTTAAGTTTTAAAAAATAATTTAATTACGTTTTATAATATTAAAGCTATTTTAAGTAACTAAGTTATATTGCAAACTATCGTTATTTAATTATAGAATTTAACGAATATATATATATATATTATTAAATGGATTAAGATAGATATCTTAATTCCAGTAAATCTACATCACGTAATCTAACCCACTTAGGTCCTGTTTCGGTCTTGCTAAGAGATCGTTTCCTAGGGCCTAGTCATTCGTGTTATAATAGTATGAAAATGAATAAGTAATTTAAAATTATTAATATTTTTCCTTTTCTTAAAATAGAAATATAAAATATATAAAGAAGTAAAGCTAAATTTAATTAATTAAGATAATATATATTAAATAAAGGGCTTATTTCAATTCATAAATATTGTTAAACTTTGTTATATTTATTTTATAATACGTTTTTATACTTTTAACAACCTTTATAAAAATCGTAGACTTAGTATAATAATAATAGCATTAATACTTCTTATTATGACATTAAATATAGCTTTAACCTACTAGTTTCAATCGTTTAAAATATATATCTTTTTATTATTTACTTTAATATACGTTTTTATAATATTTTAAATAATAGTTTATATTTTTGTAATGTTTTTTAACTTTAACCTGTATTTATATAATTATAATTATAAAAATAATTAAATTTGAAGTATTACGTCATAATGTACTTATTTTTTAAAACCGTTTAGTTTTTATATTTTTCGTTTTTTTTAAATAAAAATTTAAGCTTTAAAAACCTAGGTGGGGCGTGAAGGGGGTGGTGCGTGAAGCGGGTCTCTGACTTACCTGGCATCAGGTTTTGTAAAGATTAATTGCCGTCATTTTCGCGAATAATATCGTATCCCAAGATTAAAAATCGAACGCGATCTTTTTGGGAGATATTATTCGGGTCGATAGAACTGTCGATATTTTTCGCTCGTCCGGTAACTTTGTGGGATTTGGCTATCTTGAACGAGACGGTTTCGTTAAAAATCTTACCAACACGGATTACCGGTATCGTATACGAGTTTCGTAGCATGCCGTGATGGTAATGGTAACTTAAGAACCGTAGGACGATTAAGCCGTAAGACTGGCGAGGGTTCGTAAAGCCTTTTGTGCGCACTTAAGGTTTATCCTTAAGGTTTGCCGCGCAAAGCTTTACGTCTCCTGAGTCATATTATGTGACCATGCCGAACCAGCCAGCGGGCATAAGGTTCATCAGGGTCGAAGCTTGTCGGCAACCACGCATAGAGTGAGGCTTTACGGGACTGAGGTATACAATCTATCCTAAATCGTGAAAACCGCCGATTAGTTATCGTGCTCCAAGATATTGGGTATAGTATCTATCGTGCGAATTATATCGTGTAATGATTTTTGTGTATTTGGCTCAGCCTGGAAAATATGGCTTGAACCTATTAGTATCTTGCATCTTGTATTACTGCAAAGAGTGCGGGCTGGCGTTGTGGAAGTTGGGCCAAATTCGTTACATGGCTGCTTCGTGGGCACATAGCTCCCCAAGCACGATACACTGATCCGGTCGTTTAGGTGAGGGCGGGGAGGGCACAATCCACGGGCGTAGAGCATCAACACGTGGATGAAAATGTCGACCGACTTATTGCAATTGCGGGAATAGAAGACTACCAGCACTATGGGTTTACCTTCCTGACAACATGCTCGAAACTTGCTACCATCATTATGCATGTGTCTTCATGACAACGTGCTCAGACCGTGTCATCACCAGTCGACACTTAGGTCGAACCCCATGACAATCGAGGAACAAACAGCTTAAGTGCCCTCCACCAAGCCGAAATCCTCATCCGATGGCTCCTTGAGGGATCCGGCAGGCGGCTTCTCGCGGTTTCCTTCAACGATGCTGGACTCGTCGATAGCCTCCTTCTCGTCGCTCTCTGCAAGGCATAAAGGGCGAGCGCCATCGTAACAAAGACTCCTTTATTGAGAAAGAGCGCTTGGGCCATAGAAATAGGTGATGAGGGAAAGCGTGAAGAATTAGAGTAGGGCGGAAAGGGCCCTACCTAGCTGGCGGTTGGAGTCCGCGTCTTTGGCATCGACGGGGTCCTCGACCTTGGCATCGTCGCTGATGACGGGAACCGGCTCGCCCTTCTTGTCTGCGCCCATGGCGTAGGAGTCGCCTTGGACCTGGCCCTCCGGGACCTCGTCCTCACGCACGCCCGTGGTGGAAGGCGGCTTGTCGTCGCTCTGGTGGTAGGCGATCTTCGACATGTTGTCAGGGTTGATTCGATGCGGCTATTTCTGGAGTAGAGATGTCGGATGCTCTCTTTGGGGGAAGTTGGATGTGTGTAGGGGAGATGTTGCAATCCTCTGCGAACTACCTTTAGAGTTGAGTTGTACTCCCTGCTACAAGAAAAACTAACCTGTCTTACTTATTATAAGACAGTTTACGATAGCATTTTTGCGTTCATCGTCTAGATACGTTATTACTGTGTTTAATTCGTATCGCAATCCATTATGTTACTCCTAAACCTTCTCCCTGAAGATGCCAAAGTGCTTGTTTGTTTGTTTGTTTGTAGTATTTAACGCCAGGGGAAAGCCGCGTAGCGGCTTATCCCATAGCCTCCCCTAGGGCATATGGGCGTGCTAAGCTAGGTGTAGCTATCTAATTAACTTACTTATCTACAAATGTAGACCCATTTAGCAGTTTTTGTCCGTAGACGCGTCGCCGTTTCCGGCGCATCAAGCTGTATCCTCCCTCCTCCGTGCGAGGGCAGTACCCAGCGTTTCTCGCCTCCATGATGCGGGTTTTTGGGGCCTAAGCCCAGGTCGTAGCCGTAGTGGCTATGCCAAGTTGTCGGCTGTACGCCGCGGGCCACGCGTTTAAACGCATTAGTGTATGTAATCAAATCCCTTCTTAACTCCCTAATCCCCCCAAATACGGCCTCCTGAACTCCTTAACTGCCTGTCCAGAAAAAAAAAAAAAGGGGGATCAAATAAATATAGTCCCAGGGCTTTAGGCAGCTTCTGACATTACAGGATAGTCGTTCCCGTGCGGAGCGACGTTCAGTAGTGGCGCGTGGCTCCTACCGAATGGCTTTACCTTAGCCCGACTTATCTCCGGGTACAGATGTCTCCATAGAACCCCGTGACCCCGATATAATCTCTAAAGGCAACTGGGTTGCCCATAAGCTCCGCTAAGTAACGGGCTTTTCCCCTAGGCCCCCAAGAACGTTTCTTCGGTTTAAATAGCCAGTTTTTAAAAAAAGGCGTCCGCTTTCCTACAATAAACCAGGTATTCAAGTGCTTTAAGCTTACCGCAGGTGCAATACAGCTTAACGTTTTCGTACTTAAACTTCCAGTAATACCAAATAAAATCTCCGTACCCCGTACGGAACGCTAAATAATAATATAAGGCCGGTTTCGTTAAATATTCCAACTTATCGAAGTAACGTAAATAATACTTTAATTTCCAACCCTTATAACGTTATAAAAGCTTGGTAAAAGTTACCTCTTATTACGTTTCTTACTGCGTTTTATTTCGTAACCTTACCTTGGATTTAATCCCGTAGGCCGTAATTATACAGTCGTTATCGACGTCCCTTTGTTTTAAGCCCGCCTTTATTAACTTATTAACCAATTCGTTTTTTTACGCCATAATATCCTGGGCACTAACGTACTTTAACGTTATGCGAATCCATTACTACGTAAAACTTTAAGTAAACTCGTTTCCGATTAATTTTCGGTAATCCCGTAACAACGTACTTTAATCCTTTTCAAACTTTTATTACTTCCATATCGAAAACAATAAAGCAAGGGTCCAAACGTCCGCATCCCGTACCAAGAAGTCGCTTGTTTTAGTAAACCGCAAAGCCATAGCCGACTTCCGTTTTATCTTACGAACCGTCCGAGAAAACGACAACGTCATCCGGCGGCAAAGCCGCATACCAAGTCTCGAAGGCCTTAGCAACTTCCTCCTTGGTAAGCCCTTATGTAAGGTCCTCCCTCGAGCCAGGTGGATACGTAAAAGGGACCAGGATAAGTCGTTGTACGGGTGGCAGCATCCTTGCCGTTACCTGTACCTTGGTTTTGGGATTCTGGAAACCCCCTACTCCGCGCCCCTTAACGATCTTAACCGGTTCGGTTCTTCTAGCCAAGGGGTGCTCCCTGTCTACCGTACGTAACCTATAGGAAAATCTCCATAATACAAAATCCAATGCCACTTGGGCTGTCGGCAATCCCGAATCTTGGTAAAGTACGTCCGTTGGCGTCGTTCTCCAAACCGGCAGGGTGGCTTTGGCATGCCAAAGTGCTTAACAAATGGGAAGAGACATTTCGAGGGTTTCTAGTGCCTACCGCTTCCCCTAACCATTGCTTCGCAACCTGGGGTATAAGCAATGAGTTCGGTTGCACGATAGAATCGTTCGACGAGCTTCCTTTAATAGCACTACCAGCGGAATATCGCAACAGGTATCGTTTCCGAGGAGTCCTCGAAGAGAAGGGTTGTTCATCGACAGGCACCATGTATAACGAGACAACCAGTTCCATTGCAGACATAAAAGAGGAGCAACCCCTACCCGTTACCCTTAACAGGGAAACATACGTACGGAAGTACAGGGCAGCGCTTTACAAGGTACTCGGCATCTTACAGAGAGATTACTTATTCAGTTATTACCTAGCTATTATACAGTTTACGGACCGCAGGGGCACGACGACTCTCTACCCGGCTTTATTAATCAAAACGGCGGACGAGCTCCCCGAACAGGCGATCGAAGATACGTTCCAAGGGCTACTACCCGAAATAATGTGGGAGAAACTCGAATGTAATGGCCAACTCCTTACGGAACTCAAGGTCGCTATTATCCCGGCTCCCGATATGGTCAGCGAGATAAAGTTCTACGTGGTTTTCGTCCGACCAAACTCAAGGGAATCTTCGCATTTGCCAGCTTGTCTTATGCTATTACTCAACTGCTTTTCAAAACAGATCGGCTCAATAGATCTGGCATCCTCTCCGGCCTGAAGGCGTGGTGCGATTCAATCGCCGATGCCGGGGAGAGGGAGGCTTTCAACAAATTAGCGCACGACCTGTGGCCAGAGGTGAAAGTCCACCTGGATTCCATGTAGGATCGGATCCTAGAGCGGTAGTATGGCCGAAAAGGTTTCTAAGGATAGCGACGAGGTACGACTTCCTACTTGTTCCTGTAACTTTTATAAATTTCGATAAACCTAATTGTCGTTTTTACAGGAAATAATCAAGGCCATGCAAAAACGGATGACCGAGATGGAGGAAGAGGCTGCGAAATATCACGGCACCCAAGCCGGCCGGCCGAAACGGGAAAAGGGTTCGGACCTTGGTGATACGAAGGTTGATGTCGACCGGCGCAGCATATTTGTCCATAACGTTCATTAAGGTTCTTCCCCTGATGACGTCCGAGATCACTTCCAGAACTGCGGCACCATAAACAGTGTTACCATTCCGCTCGATAAGTTCATGGGCCGGCCGAAGGGGTAAGACTAGGTTCCCTTAATGGGTTGTATTTTGTGCAATTTTGAGTTTCACGTAATATCTCTACTTAAGCATCTTCTATCATTTTAGGTATGCATACGTTGAGTTTACCGAGCCTCATCTGGTCGCGGAAGCCTTGCATTTAAAAAATAGCGTTCTAAAGGATCGCAACATCTAGGTCCTCCCGAAACGGACTAACATCCCGGGCATAAGACGGGGAGGCGGTCGCGGGCGAGATGGATTTGTACCGGGCTTCTATGGGCGAAGGCACAGTCTCACACACGCCGTTATAGAAGATGCGGTGGCGATTACCACTTTCACCCATACTCAGTACATCACATCTGAGCACGTTCAGGGGTAGGGAAGGTGTCGAATATCAACATTTGACGCCTTGATCGGACATGTAACATACCAACCCAGTGACCTCTCATGCCGTCGTCGGTATGGATTGTGACTTGGGCAATAGACCAGACCTCTAGGTTCGTGTTCTTGATCAGTTCTTCTGTCTCGCTAGGGCATCGGATCGGAAGGATGATTTTCTTGTATATTAGGGGCCAAAAAGTCGCCGGATTTGTATTCCCACTGTTTAACATGTGGAGTTCCAGTTCCGGCAGGAGACGGCAAGAGTGCCCATGGACAAGACTTGGGATCTCTAAGGAAGCTTAAGTTGGCCTAAATCGAGGATCACCAAGGTGTCTTATTATATTCATGTATGCCTCTGGTCCATTTTTACCCCAACGCTGAGCCTGTCTTTGGGATGCCTAAGTCTAGGTGCCGTCTTTGAGGTTGCTATTCAGTTCCCAACATATACTCCTTTAAGTATTTAACACCATATTGCCCCGCTATATACCATTTTTTCCATGTAAACAGCGGTTGGACGTGGGTTAGCTGATCCTACCCCTGCTAATCTCGATCGTGCCTTCCTAAACTTGCTATACCAATGACACCACTGCTTCGGTTGCTCGATCTGGTCATTACAAGGCCACCACCGCTAGCTGTGTCGCTGCTCGGTGCGGCCTGCTTGGCAACACTGTCGTCCCACTAGCAAGGAATACGACTGGATCTGACACATCAGGATGCCTTTAAGGAGTTAGGCAGACTCTTGGCTAACGAACGACAAAGTCGCCACTGGCCGACCCGAGGGCCTAGTTGTCATCTTAGAAAATACTTGTTGGACCAACAAGACACTGGCCAACCGTTGTGGTTCGGTCTCGATCCACCGCTTTGACTTTTCGATAAGGGGAGGGTAAGCGGCTAAAGGAACTTTCAACCACCCCTCTTCAAAGCCCTATAGTATGTTTTAAGTGATTACTAACCGCCCTAGATTATTAAACCTATCAATAGATAGACTTGACTACTAGCTTACAGTGCTTTACGGTACCGTGATGGGTGATATTGATTGGTCCGAAGGGTACCGTTGTAGTAACATGCTAAACCGAAATGGGGATAGTCAACTTGCCTGCCGGTATCAATAGATATACCCTATAGGGTGAGTGTCAGTGGGTCCGTGTTTAAATTTAACCATACGGGCATAATTCACCGTTTTGAAAACAGTACGCAACCGTTTCTATCCTAGCGTTACAGCTATCTCCCTCTGGTAACAGTCGATACTCTGTCATAAGTCGCATTTATTAGAAGTTAAAGAGAATCTTACATAGCAATATAAGTACCTAACGACTTGTATTCTATCACACAACCTCAATTCTCCCTAAATTTAACGTTTTATGAAGTAGCCTCTATGAAAACGACCTGATTCAACGATACCGTCCAATTTTCATGGGGCAAAGGTCACGTGAGGAAACTCATTTTGTGGGTCGCATGTGGCATGGAGGCCTCCATTTTTGGATCCCAAAACCTCCAGTCTTGGAGGCTTCTATACCACGTAGGCATCATTTGTATGCACCTTGTTACGGGGCCCTCGCTTTATCAAAATTGCAAGGTCAGGTCGTTCTCATGTTCTTTGTTTTTAAAACATTAAATTTTAAGAGAACTGTTATGCGATGGTATGCTTTTGCTTTTCTATCCATTTCATACGCAAGCATACTGTCACGGCCATTCCGCTCTGGTAACACTTAATACTTGATCATAGGTCGCATTCGCTACACATCAAAGGCACTATATACGCTATTTTTAGGTCCGGTAATCTGGGTGCCAAGGATTGGGGCACAATTGTTGAATACCTGATTATTGCACCGAAAAACATGGTTCTGATAAGTATCAGGTTATATCTGACAACAATTAGGCCCGTTCGGAACGGGAGCCCCCGGAGTGTGAGACTTAGACCCAATCATCCAACTGCCGTATCGCTAATGTTAAGTACGGTATTCTCATAATAATCCAAATAACTTGATTCTATCCAACCGCGCCGGTTAGCAAACCTGCCCCTAATAGTATCCATTCCATAGGTAGACTGTAGTACCCGCGCATTGCCGGCGTCGTCATGGTTGTTATAGCTCTGTGTCACGGCTGAGCCGTTCTAGTAATCACATGAACCTTTACTTTAATTATGCTCCTCTGGATGAATGTAAAATAAACAACCCAGCGGCGCGTATTCTGCCGACGGACGCGGCACAAGCGAATCCCGCCCGGGATTATGATTTGGTCTTCTGTATATATGTCAGTCAAGCCCGAACCGCGCCGCCTGCCTCTGGACATCTCCACCATCTCCGGGCCAGCATCACAACACCGACGTCGACTTCCACATCCATACTATCAAGATGAAGGAGTCTTCTCTTGCTCTCGCCCTTGCGCTTGCCGCGCCTTCCCAGGCGTTCCTCCGATTCGGATGTGCCACTTTAAGCGTCCAACGTCTCGACCCTCTCGTCGAGCCAGGCGCCATCCCTTCGGCACATCTCCACCAGATCGTCGGTGGGAACGCCTTCAATGCGACCATGGACCCTAGCGAGGATGTCGGCGAGAAGGCTACTTGTACAACCTGCAGCTTCTCCGAGGACTTCTCTAACTACTGGACCGCTGTTATGTACTTCAAAGCCCGTAACGGGACGTATAAACGTGTGCCCCAGTACCCAAATGCTCTCTTGGGTAACCTAAAGGGCGGAATGACTATTTACTATCTCCAAGAGTCGTTTAGCTCAAATGGAAACCAGAAGATCACGGCTTTCCCGCCCGTATGTTTACTGTCCATACAACTAAAATAATCTAACGACTCTAGGGATTTCGGATGACGGTTGGGTCGCCCACGAGCAAGGACGGTAGTAACCCGGGACTCCGCTACACCTGTCTGCAGGACATCATGACCAGATTTCCCGAGACCGCCGAGTTCCCTAAGCAGCCATGCCCAGCTGGTATCATGGCCATTCACCACTTCCCCGCGTTAGTGTCCCTTTCTGTAGTTGTATTCCTTATCTATACGCTAACCATACTTAGATGCTGGGATGGTAAGAATCTTGACTCCCCCAACCACCAAGACCACATGTACAGCACGGTCAGAGGAGCATTCACCCCCGCCGGTCCTTGCCCGGCATCACACCCAGTTCGCGTACCCCAGGTCGCCTTTGAGACCATGTGGGACACCGCCCAGTTCAACGATAGGTCTCTGTGGCCCGCGGACGGCTCGCAGCCCTTTGTGTGGAGTTACGAAGACAGCCTGGGCTACGGTACTCACGGCGACTACCTCTTCGGCTGGAAGGGCAATGCGCTGCAGCGTGCTATGGATTCTAAAGCCTTGCTCAGCGACGGCCTCGCGACCCAGAGCGTGGCTCAGGCGAACCAGTGCACTATCAAAAACACTGTCAATGAAGAAATCGATGGATGTGAGTTTTCCTGCGGCTTGTCAAAGCGCTTCGAGCTAATAAATAATTTTATAGGGCTCGACAGTCTTCCTGGCAGAAACAGGGATATGTAGGAATCTCACTTGGGTTGATTAAGAAACAGGACATTGCCATGGTTAGGGAACGACGCTATTAAGGGTTTGCAACTTTGGTAGTCTTGAGATTAAACGGACATCCACTCTTTTCTAATGCTGAATACTATTTTGATTTACCTAAATGTAGACTCAATATCCGGATCCCCATTTGACAACATCCCGAATACGATGTTTTGAGCTTACTTACTCCGCTTGCTTTTACCCTCCATCCTCGCCACTTACAAGGCGCACTAGCTCCGAAGCGAGGCAAAAGTCGGGGAAAACACCGCATAGTCCAGACCAGGAGGAGCAAGCGATCCGGCTCCTTAATCGTTAGATTCCCGTTATTCGGCAGAAACAAAAAGGAAAGGCGGGCCGCCTTGAGACCGAGATAAGTCAGCAGGCAAGATCGTGCGGCATGTTTGATATTGCGGAAGGAGGAGGTTTGCGGTTTAGTTTATGATGTGGTGGCTAAAGCTGGTCTGTCTCTTGCCTTTTCATAGACGGGGGAATCCCAGGTGACGTAAACGCAACCTGATAAATACAAGGTATCAACACGGAATATGGTCCCTGTTTGGGAATTAGATTGTGTTTCACGTTTGCTAGACAGCAATGAGATTGATAAATCTCGCTGTCACGATGACGCCCTGATATGCAGGGCGGAGAATAAGGTCGAACGCCTCAGAAGCCTCTTACCGTTACTACAGGAGATAACTCACCGTGGTTCCTTACATCATCTGTCAAAGATACCTTCTTGGGAGGATTACCGGAACACCAATGGCACGTGTATTTCAGCCAGAAGCAGAGAGGTGGAAGGGTCTAACTAACGCTATTCCCAAGAATAGAGCGAACCGGAGATAGAAGCCACAGCCAGGATTTAGCATTTAAAGCAGGGCTATGCAATTAACAAATGAGTCGTCATTACGTTGGATGTGCTGATTATGAAATTTCATTGCAGCCGCTACTCCCTAACCTGTTATGGCTAAATCAGAATGGAGAGGGAGGGGTGTCTCTCGGGTTGGACTAAGTCTTGTACGTTAGACCACAGAAGGAATGAATCATCCTGTTAAAACTCGTAGCCTGGTGTGTTCCATTGTGGCATACTGTAAGGAGAAGTGTAGCTCTTTCTGGGTCCCGGTGGCCCACAGGCGAGGGCTCTACTTGTTTATATAGGGGATTCGCTCCCGAGTACCCAGAAGAACAGCAAACACTAATGGTCATCTATTCACTGCCTATACTACGTTCTAGGTTGATTCACCTGTCTTTCACTCTGGTCTACCACGTCCCTCGTGCATAACTCTTTGGTATCATGTAGATACGGAGCTCAACAACACTAGCCTCGATACCCCAATATCATATCCAGGGCCTGAAGTGATGCGTTCAGCGTTTGGTATTATTAACTACCATCAGCAACGCAGTTGCCTCAGCAAAACAAAGCCTTCTGTCTGCCATATTCCGTTTCCCATGAGATTGTTGGGGTTTCTTAAGGCGTGACATTAAATCCCCGGCGCTGAAGTCGACCATTGGCGCTAGAACGATAAATGTGATTACTAATTAAAGCATTCGGTCTGAATGGAGGTTGAGTTTATCGTAATTAAATCCTATCATGCAGGGCGAACAGACATGCTAGGAGCAGGATAATCGGTTCGTAATTGGCAGAACGGTTTCGGAATTAATGAAGCTATGCTCAACGGAGTGGATATATGCGAGAGGTAGTGTAAAACGGACGCTCGTGTAATCCTGGAGCCAAATCAGGGCTGGTAAACTAGGTTTGCCCTTGATAGCATAGGTATATCTTGTGCCACTGCATCACGTTCCATACGCCGCGGCTTCGCTAGTTGGTGACGCGTCTCATGACTGCCTTCGCTCAGATCGTTCCTCGTCGTCTTTACCATGCACGGCTTCCAAGTCACTAGTCGTCGCCTTGCCAGCAAACACTAGAAATTTTGAGTCAGTGACCCGAACACTCTACTCCACATGAAAAAGCACTTACGGGCTTCCATCTCCTCAAGTGACTTGCCCTTGGTCTCTTTGATGAAGAACCAAACGAATACGACTAGAGCGTAGTTGAAAACACCAAACATCACGAACGTCCTCCATCCGAGATTCTGCACAGCATGAGGCGTCACCTGTGAAAAGACGAAGTTGAAAAGCCACTGCGTAGACGTCCCAATGGCAACACCAGCCTCGCGAATTCTGGACGGAAAGATCTCGCTCATGTACACCTAAGACGACGTTAGCTTGATGGTCAGTTACGCCCCACCTCTGATAGTTGACTTACCCATGGCACCGGGCCCCAAGAGATGTTATAGCTCATAGCCTCGAGATAGATCATCGTCATAGACGCGATGGCCGTCGGAGTGAGGCCTTGGTTTGGATCCGGGGGGTTCGTCGCTGTCAAGGCCGCAATGATGACCATATACGAACCCATCAAGAATGCTCCGGCTAGGAGGGAGCCGCGACGACCGATGCGCTCCACGAGGAAGAGGAGGAAGAACAGACAGGAGATGACCTTAACAACACCGAAGAAGCCGGTAATCAGGAGACTACTATCCCCGGCACCGACGAGTTTGAATACCTGGGGCGCGTCTGGGGAATGTCAATAACCAACCAATAGGGTCGACTTAGGCGCATGCAGCTCACAGTAAGCCAAAGACGTGTTGCCAGTAAGTTGGACGCCTAGGAAACATGTTAGTGGGTTATGAAAAGAAAAAATTTAAATTAGAACATCCGCGCTACGTACCAATTTGCAGGGCGATGATGAGGAAAACTCGCATGCGGTTCAGGGGAAGGATAAGCTCTCGCCAGGTCACGCCGTTAGTCACCCTCTCTTCCTCTTCTATACCGGCCAGAATTTCTGCGAACCTGCAAAATAGTGTAAGAAAATGACTAATTACTCATCCTGTACGGTGACAACCGGGCTTACTCTTGTTCGACCTCGGGGCTATCTCCACCTCGTACCCAGATAAGCGACTCTAAGGCCTCGTCCCTTTGGCCCTTCTTTGCGAGCCATCTCGTGCTCTCCTTTGTCAGAAGCATTCCCAAGCCGAGGATAGCACCAGGCGCCAGTTGCAGGCCAACGGGAACCTGCCACTGTGCGGTTGTAACCTCCATATGTTCAGCGACAGCGTAGTCGATCCAGTAGGAGGTCATTACTCCCAGCGTAAAGAAGAACTGGAACATGGACCCGAGCATGCCGCGAATATTCTTGGGGGCCATCTCGGCCGAATACATAGGGATAATGACGGTTGCCATACCGACACCGACACCGCTCACGGCACGCGCGACATAGAAAGCGGCAAGCGAATGCGTATTAATCGTCTGCACGACGGCTCCGGCGCAGAAGATTGACGACGCTAATACTATGGACCACCGGCGACCGTATTTGGCTGTGAAGGGCCAGACAAAGAAGCAGGCGAAGAAAGCTGGAGAACGGACGCATCAATCAATACGTGTACCACGCCACGCCTTGTTAGTTTAAACCTGGGGAGGGGAGCGAGCATACCTCCAGCCTGAAGCAAACTCGTCGAGTTCGACCCGACAGTAGCTCGTTCGGCTTCGCCATACCGGAAATCATTCTGAAAGCTCTCAAATGTGAGAATCCCGCCGATGATTCCTGTGTCGTATGCGAACAGGAAGCTCCCCACGCAGCAGAGGGCGACAAGATATACGGCCCTGAACGTTCCCAGAGTCTTGGGCATGACGGAGGGCGACTGCGATGTGAACAACGACGGATAATTGCTCAGCACGGGGTCACGTTTCCGGAGAATAGACAGCTCTAGTTCTCGACCCTTTAAAGAGAACTGGCGATCAACTTTTGCTTTGTTCCCGGTTATGGTTGAGACTAACGCCCAATAACCTGAGGCAAGATGTTGTTGGCGCGGAGACTCTGGGCGTTGGCCTAGTTGCGTTATTGTCCCGCATGGTCACGCAAGCAAGCAAGGGGGCAGGGTGATCGAACGTCGCTCACCATTGGAGACTGGGCCGATCATTTCCCAAGATAGGACAGGGGTCCTCGACCGTTCAGCTTATAGGATAACAGTGGTACCGACTACCGGATGCGACCCCAGGTGGGGACTTGGGGAAGGAACCTGGGGTACTTATCTCCGCCGTGATATTCAAAACGGTAGGGAGGCCGACTACCAACTTGACTCGGTAATTGCAGTATCGAACATTCGGCACGACGGTGTCTGCTAACTTATCCCGGCGGTGCACACGGATAATGTGACGTAATAAAAAAGGTTGAAGCTCCAGTATGCTTAATAGACAGTCATGTTGGCCTCCCCCCCAAGTCCCTTATAAGTGCATTCTGGTACTTATGTATGTTTTCTAGCCCAGCCCATTAGAGCTTCCAAGAAATGTTTGAACCAACCAGAACTCAGTGGGGTACGTCACGGTACATGCTTCTTCTGGAAACCGGTGCAGTGACGCCATGTAGCCACAAGTAGTCTGGTGCTGACTAATATTCTAGGCCCTGGGCCTCCTGTATATGCCCCTTGACCGACTATCGCCGATGTCATTCTCACGGCACGCTACGGCTGTGCTGGCTGTGATACAGACTTAACCTTTACATTCATTACTACAAGCCGCTTTGGTTTTTCTGGTCACCTTGTGAGCCTTGTCCATCCATCAGCGTTTTCTTTCATTGCCTGTCACAAGGCTGTATGAGGTGAAGAATGACTCAGCTGTATACAGCGCCACAGTCACAGGCCGGTCTGCAAGACGGGCCGGCGTTGTTCAGTTTCCAGCCCGAGGGATGCCGGTGAGAATTAGTACACGATCCCATGTATATCATATATCAGCCTCTCATCGCCAGCGCCTTGATCTGTATATCGGCTCATAGAAAGAACTTCCCTATGAGACAGTACGCCAGAGGATTCGCTGCAGATATATCCTCCCAAGATTGTAATAGAGGCTCGGTTCGCATACAAATCTCACCAGGAACGCGCCAAACCTTGAAACTCTCATCATTGATATGGACTTTCGCGTTGTCTCCTCGCCTCCAGAACAGACCCGGTATCCGTAATCCATGAGGCCGGCCAAATGCAGGAGGTGAGGCGTCTGTGAACTGCGTTGTAGGTTTGATGCATGTCGTTCATTATGTGCTAATCCTCTAGACCCCTTTAACTCGACCATTCTCTTGTTGCATACTAGTCAAAGATTTGGACCAACAAGAAATGAAGCCGCGGCCGACCTACTTGAATGGCTGATGGCTTAGCCATCGGTAGAATCTGATGGTGATGTGTCTGTGGCCCTTTGTCGTTACCTGTGTGACAGACACCCCATGAGATCGATGCACTACAGCGTTCTTTATCCCTACTTAGCCGGCATCTCGGCAAGTATAAGATTCTTATCACTCTCCGCTCGGCAGACTAAAGACATGACGAATAGGGGATCACAGCTTTCCAGGAACTATGAAGTCAAGGAAGCTCAACAAGAAATTACGCTGGCATCCCCTTTCATTACCCGTTCTGGCGGCTGTATAGGTTCGACGGCCGGAATGGAAGATATCCAAGGCATAAGGAAAGGGTTCGTGTAAATAAGTAACTATAACCCCGCCTTAGGTATTGATACGGATGCACGGTTGAAGGGGCATGAACTCTGGAGTGGCTCAATGGGGTGACCAATAACAGAAGGGACCATTGGGCAATGCCGCTAACAGATCCAACCTAACCTTGTCGTTAGCCACGCGGGTCAATCCAGTGGCTACAGGACCATGAGCGCTTGTGGCCCTGGATCGGGGGAAATTCGATTCATTATGCAGCAATCGTGGTTGCTGGAACCATATGACTTGAAGAAACTCAGGGACCAGTGTGGGAAGAAGAATGTAATAATGCCTCGAATTTGCTTGAAAGCGTTAGCAAAGTTTAGTCGTGGCCAAAGATCTCACCTCGTTGTTGGCCATGACCATTCATCATCGTGTTAATTCAGACTTCTGCATCTGACTAAGATGCGTTTAGGAGGTACAAAGGGAATGGGAAATGGTTTAGTGGAAGCATTTTTAGCCGAAGGGGACCAACGTATCCTGTTGCTTTCGATCCGCTCGGGGTGATGAATTTGCCTCCTTCAAGGATGCCACAGGTCGCGCTCGCGCGGTTGGGACCAGTGTCGATATGGGTAAATCAGCGGACCTTGAGGCTTGGGTTAAAGCTGCGGCCAGCGAGTTTGGAAGAATTGATGATGTTATTGTTGCTAATGGTAAGCTTTCTGTCACAAAAGCGACACCGCTATTGCATTGCTAGCAATAGCGTTATATATTGACTATGACACTTTCTAAGAGCAACTTGAGCCTCTAAGATCAATTCTGACATTTGCAAGGGCTATTTGTGGAGGCTAAATCAAGGCACCGATAACTACAGGGTATGTCAGAAAAGGTAAGTGGAAAAGGATGGATTGATTGACTAAGGTAGGGAAAGGTAGCCCGACTGGCGCAGCTACTCTATGCTCGTGATATGCCCACGTGCTAGCCCCCGTGTGTGTGTGTACATGGGGTCAACGCCTCAAGAGGCCCCTTTCCGTATTACTCGGCTAGTGCCAGGGGTCAAAATGTTCGTTGTTCCTAGCGTCCTCAGGCATAGCCTTGTTCAAGTTGTCGCCGAAACGATCGGCCCGCAGATCCGGGTGAGCGCTTCCCCAATCGTTGTACAGCAACAACTTTTTGACATCGCAAGCCATCATCTCCACGGAAAGAAGTGGAGCCTTAAACCATACTCCAAAGACATTCTCAATATCATCGTCCTCAGGTTTAGCTTTACGGAAGGAAAGATTGCTTTCGCCGCCCCTGTGAGATACTATCTTAGGATGAGTGCCTTCGAAAAATCGAATTTGAGACTGATGTTCAGTGGTGTACTCGCCATGAGCAGACCACGAAACGAAAAACACTTCATCATGTAGTGTCCAAACAATAACATGTTCCCAATCGTGCCTATGACCCCTGACACCTGCAAAGAAGCCAGCATCATCTTTTTCGAAATAGTAGCCGTAAAGGTACGCGCACCAGCCATGGTTGCAACGCTGGCGGACGTAGGTTTGGCTGTGAAGGAGCCGCGGCTTGTCACGGCACTCGTCTCTTACTCCGAGGCCTTGGTTCACTGACCCATCCAGACCGAGGGCAGCGGTGTGGTAGCATGCGTCGTTGTCAAAATCAAGAACTGGTTGGAACTTTAGGGCGCCTTCAGTTGCAATGTCTGGCCAGGGCGTAAGCAAGTCAGCCGTGCAACTCTCGAGGAAGGTAGCAAGCAAGCCCAGATTCGAAAGTGTGAAGAACAGCATGGCAGGTTCCAATTTTGAAGTTTGTCTGTAAGAATGTTCTGATAAACTATTGGAGAAAAGGGAGTAGTGGTTTGTCGCAATGATTTTTGGAACAATGCGAGTTAGGGTTGTGACTTGATTGCGCTTTGGACTAAATTATGGAAATTGCGAGCAACCCTACTAGTCTTATATATCCATAGTCTTGCAACATATCAATTGATATAACCATGCTTTTTGTAACTCTAGGATATATTCTGTGCCATACTTAAGCACTACGTAATGCAACACCTCTAGGTTTAGACCGCCTATACCCATGGAGTCTAGACCTTTGGATGCATGATTTGAGGTTAGCGGTATAACATCTTACTAAGCTATAAATCGATTTATCAAATTTCGAAATAGCAGCTATACATTGAAATGTGTGTCAAGAGAGAAAGAAGGTAGGTATAGAGCTACATCGTGCTAGCACGGTATGGTGCATAGACGTCGGTGAACGCTGAGTTATACTTGCATTATACGAGCTTATCTACTCGCCTTTAGGAATACAGATACATAGAGTAGAGCATAGAACCAGAATATGTATACGGCTTATCTCACTTAGAGCAGTTTGAAGCGATTGAGGTTTAGCGTTCAAAATAGGAGGCAGTATTACATCGGCTGCGCCGCCCATAAATTGGTGTATTATATATGCCTTCAGGACCGTACTAGAACAGCAGTGTATAGCCCTGAGTCTACAGGACATGGCATGGTAAGTAACGAAGGGAGAGGACCGGTGTTAGCTTGATGCTGAGACTTACGCCATTGGTGTCTTGGTTTGCCTGACAAGATTATATGCACTCGCAGTCAGCATGGCGTATAAGCGCATCTGCATAAAGTGGAACATTACATCTAATATGAAAACTCGGTTTACCACGTCGAGTCTCGTTTCCGCTCGTGTACCAGTTAGATCTTGCATAATCGCAGCACTTTAAGAGAGGAACGGAAATAGGCTTAATTGGCTCATCCCAACCAATTACACCAGGCATGTGATTTGGTTGGTGTATGATTGTTGATGCATCTGTACGCCCGGCTAGCTTCAAAATTTACTCAGGCATACTTTTGCGGACCACTTAGCGGTAAGTCTGATAATCATTCCACTGTTTTGGGCATGTGATGGAGAAAAGGCGGGCATCTCTCCAGCTGAGCCATGAATGTTGTTCAAGTCGCTAACGTAAGCTGTAAGAATCGATAATTTTATGGACATACATGTAGTTAGAATGCATTGGGCTGTATCAGCAATAACGGGATACGAGCACTTAGTGTGCATTGAGAGATTCTTTGCTACATTTTGACATTCTCGACTCATCATATTGGCCAAGTTTGGATGAGGCGACGTTGGTAGGCTGCCAACATGTAATATAACTAAGGGCAAGGATAATAGGATATTGAATATATAAAGAGGATGGCTTTATCTTAGTCGGGGGCATTAGTCTCCAAATCACGAAAACACCGGCGCTCAAAGTTCAAAACACAATAGCCTCCTTCCTACAAGCAAACCGCCTATTACCCTTCTATCACGATGCTCGGAAATAGACCCAGTTATATGCTCCTGCTAGCAGAGCTTCTTTCCTCTCTATCCATCTCGCTTGCTCAAAGAACGCCCCACGAGAACCTAGTGCTTGCCGACTGCGGCATCGGCCTCGGAGCGAATGGCGGCTCGACCTCGCGTGAGATGATGTACTACACAGGCGACGTGTGGACTGGCAACGGCCTCGACACGTTGAAGCCAAACATGATGGTCAACGTACCGTGGAGCGGGTCTTACCCCTGGGGTCAGGCCGGCGGCGTTACCGCGACCCTGCCCAACGGCGATGTCTTCACGGTGAGTATTGACCGCAATATCAAAGATCCCAACCCGGCCGGGGACGCTTGGCACAAGTACGAGCTGGGTAAGCCCCTCAAGTGCTACTCGTACCACTGGGACAAGGTATACCAGCTCGATGACGGCAAGTGGTGTTCGAGCGCGTACGTGTGCAATCACCGTGGCACGCCCTACGTCAAGCCCAACAACGGTGGCGGCGGCGGTGGCGGCGGCGGTGGTGGGAACACTCGTTGTGATGAGCTATGAAGAATGAGAAGGGCGCAGGCATCGAGGTAAAGGCCGAATATGGTCAGACGCCGCTATCGCAGGCCTTCAGGAATGGGCGCGAGGCCATCTTCAAGCTGCTTTTCGAGAAGGGAGCGGGCGTCGAAGCGAAAGACAAAGAGTTTAGGCGGACGGGTATGGGTCTAGAGAACGGGTATAAGGCCCATCATTGAGTTGCTTGGAGAAGAGAACGAGGGTCGCGATGATGCAGGTTGGAGGTGATGTTGAACTTCGAGGCAGGCCGCTACCAGTTGCACGAACTTTACCCTAGCTAGATTTGCAAACCAATTTGAACATCGCATCCATCACCAATACATTCTGTCCTCTTGGTGAAAGCACATATTCGGCACCCGTTGCTGTCCTCTGAAAGGCGAGGTCGCCTACTCCTATTCCTCTGCGTCCACTCCCTCCCATAAAACTTGTCAAGGGGATCAACCGATACACTTCCGGGGCCGGCCCGCACAAATGACGGAACATCAATTCCATGCCACCATTGACATACGACAACATTCGACCACATCCATCAAATCCAGGCTTACACTGGGTTTCCCACAGCGTCTGGGGGCGGATTATTGCTTAATCTAGAGCTACTAAATTGGTGATCGGTAGAGATTCGAGATTCGAGATTGCATTCTTTGACACTTCATATAATTCTACAGCTGGCATTACATCTTACGCAGCTTTCATCTGGTTTCTCTTGAAGCCTATTCAGTTCAGCCGTAGCTTCGCCTTGGCTCGCAAAGTGACGGCCATATACAGGGTAGCGCCGGGTCTATAAAGCAAATGAAGAAAACATGACCATATGGTTATCAGACGAACAGCTTATCTTGTGGGTATGCGTCGCCCGGAATCTTCATGTCGGCGGGGGGGGGGGGGGGGGGGCACCTG